>CM060879.1:12638906-12721406 GCA_030737845.1 Acorus calamus
CGTGACGGGTCTTGTGACCTTCACTTCTGATATCTTTGCCTTATCTATCGGTTTTGTTGCTTTTTCTCAGGTAAATCTTCCTCGTGGAGATGGATATGTTGAGTTCAAAACTAGAGCTGACGCAGAAAAAGCTCTTCTCTACATGGATGGTGTATGTGTTAATTTATAATAGAATGTTAATTTTAATCTGTTTTCATCAATATTGTTGAACTTTGGTTTACCTCTTTTTTTTTCTTCTTAATATTGCAGGCACAGATCGAGGCAATGTCATTAAAGCAAAGTTTACACTACCACCACGCAGGAAAGTTTCACCCCCTCCCAAGCCAATTTCTGTTGGTCCAAAAAGAGACGTTCCACCGAGGGAGAATGTTGGTGCCAACAATGAGAAGGATATGCAGCAGAGGCCAAGGGAATGTAGGCATTTTGTCTTATTGTCCGTCTTTGTTTTGGGAAGTTCTCCAGGAAGTTCATTCTTCTTTTCATATTTAACAGCTTCTCCTCGAAGGAAGCCTCCCTCTCCTGGACGAAAGAGGTCCCCGATAGGTCGAAGAGGTGAATCTCCCAAACGTCAGCCAGATTCTCCCCAAAGGCGCCGTGGGGATTCCCCCATACGTCGCCGAGTGGACCCCACCTCACCGGCGTGGTGACACACCTCCAAGGAGGAGACCTCTCTCTCCAGTTAGAAGGCGCTCCCCATCCCCTGTTCGTCGGAGGATTAGGTCACCTGTACGGTTAGTAGCATGGTGCAAACATTTTTTCTCATTTCATTTATGGTAGATACATTGCTTCTTAACTTTCTATTGATCCTTGTAGGGTTTCCCCTCGGAGGGGACGAGGCAGTCCGGTGCGTAAACGCTCCCCGATCCCACCAAGGCGTCGGTGAGTTACTTTTGATGTTATCTTATTCTTTACTGGTCTTCCCAAAAAAAAAAAAATCAAGTTTTAGAAATCTGAGACAAAAGAATTGTAATTTGTTTTTGTTTTTATTTGCTAATTTAAACTTATTTTACTCATTTAGTCATCTTCAAATGAAGTTTGCAATACATTTTAGGTTGCACATACAGTGCCTCTGTAATATGAAAGATTGCTTTTGTCATCTTCTATAAATATTACTTGATATGAAGGAGTAAATGTTGTGTGTTCTGTCTACTATTCAAACTTGTTCAGCACCCCACCAAGAAGGATGCGTAGTCCTCCAAGGAGGTCCCCCCCAGGTCGTCGTCGTTCTCGCTCACCTATTCGCAGGCCTATTCGTTCTCGTTCAAGATCAATCTCTCCTCGCAGGTAACAATAGATTATTGGGATTCACAATTTCATTATCAATTTGTACTTTTGTATGCCACTTATAATCAAACATTAATTTTGTATATTGTTTTCAAAAATCTTCAATCTTTAACAAATTACTATGTGCTTGATGACAAAATCTTTATCATCTTAATCACAAGATCCTACACTTAGTATTTCTTATTTAATGGATCAATGTGTAATTTGAAAATTTTAAAACCTTGGTTAAAATGGTTATTTTAAAGTAGAGGTGGGAGCTGACAAAATCGAATAACTTAATATGTTCAAAAACCATAATAACCTCTCTTTTAGATATCATTTAAAACTTCACAATTCTCTAAGCATCTAGATCACACCCAACAATTTGGAATCGAAAATCCATTTATGTAATTTTGGACACAGAACAACGTTACTTTTCGAGGAGAAACACCATACGTTGAGAGTATATGGGAGCTGACTATTAGGGACATCCAAGATTAGGGGGATTCTGTGCGGGTGCAACATCTATTACTCTGCAGGGAGTTGTTTATTGATTCAGGAGTAATTGGGTAGGGTGGGAGGCTGCTTGGTATATTTCTCTTCTAGTGGAGTTTCTTTATTCATTTTCTTTTATTTTCCCTCTACTTCCTAAATCTGGGGTTTTGTCTCTATTTTGAATAGAAGATAAAGGCCTATCATTCATTTAAAAAAATGTAATTTGGGATAAATAAAAAGAATAAGGGTGCGTTTGTTTGATGAAAAACTAGTTGCATATGCTAGTTTCAAGAAAAGTAATTACAAAGGAGTGTTTGGTTGTCTCCTAAAATCATGGTGAATGAGATTGTTTTTCATAACCGCCTTAAAATCCTGATTTGATCAGGCAAAAAGAAGGTATGCCGTTTTCCATGTATTTTTTTCTTAAAGTTTCATTCAGGACTTTTTTTATGACAGGAATATTAAAGATTACAGTTTATATGATACATCAAATATATTAAATAGTTTTAAATCAGAATAAATAGTATAATATTTAAATTCATGTAAAATATGTTTATTTGAATTACAATATATTTTTTATATCTGAAAAGATAAGACAAATATTTTAAAATACATGGAAAAACATCTTTTAAATTTGAAAAGATGATAGACATTTTAAGATATGTATAGAGTTAATAAATATTCTCAAATATTTTTGGAAAGCTAAAAAAATATATGATAAATATTTTTAAAAATTGATTTGATGATATCTTTATTATTTTTTTAAAATTACGTAAATGAACAAAATATTCGTAAAAATATTTTTTAAATCTTGTAAATCATAAATCACGTTAAATAAGATAAGGTTTGTTGTTTGAATATTTGAATGGGTCACAATATTTTTTATAGAGAAAAAGGATAGTTCGATAAGGTTTGTTGTCAAGATTTGAATGGGTTGAAGATTTTTAGTGAAAAAAAAGAGATTAGATCTGATATTCAATGTGAAAGTTTGAAATGCTAATGCATGTTATTATTTAAAAAAAATTATATCAGGTTTTGTTGATTTATTTAAATTAATGTGTGAAAAGAATATCTTATATAAATAATTTTGATATGTTTATTATTATTATACTTTTTATATTCATAATTTGATATTAATGTATATATATATGAAAAAAAGATTTTCAAAATTTATGGAACCAAACTCATAGAAAAATTTCATGTTAATATTTTACGGGAAAACAAACTATGAAAATCATTTTTCATAAAATAATTTCGATACAACCAACGCCGCAAATAGATTTCATTTTTGGAAAAGTTTTTACATGTAAAAGAAAATCCCTAAGAAGTCAAACTACGTTAAACCAAACGGACCCGACGATTGGGGAGATGAAGTGTTTTCTTGACTAAATGAAAATGTTTTGAGACATCAAATATTTAGTTTAAGTGAGCAAAAGGGCCGTTTGTTTAAGTGAACACAAGGAGGACCAATTTAGTAACTCTGGGCCAGATGGAGAATTCCTATCCTCGGGAATCAAGAGTTGTGATGGATTTTATCGAAGGAGAAATTCTACATGGGATGTCCAAAAGTGAACATTCAAAGGGAAAATTTCAAACATATCTTTTTGGGTGCTCTAGAAGGAGAATGAGAAGGAACACCAAACTGGTTCTAACAATAGAGCATCTACAGAAGTAAAAAAACAGAAGTTTAAACATGCATACACCTGAATATCTATAATTCTAGGAATCCATGTTAACCTCTGGCTTTGTTCATGTCAGGAATCGCCCACCACCTCCAAGGCGTGGAAGGTCCAAGTCAAATTCCTCCTATTCCGGGTCACCTAGCCCACGCAAGGTTGGACTTTCTATATCCCCTTATGTCAGATAACATACACTATGGTGGTCCATTTTTAACTTGTGTTATAACACACTCTATTCTGATCCACTTTTAATAACTTGTGCAATGCAACAGGGAGCCAAAAAGATTTCAAGCCGCAGTCCAAGAAGGTATGCGTTGGCATTCATGTCTCATTTTTTATCTCTTGCCTCAACTGATCCCAATTGCATGATTTGAGCTTCATAAAAATCGGGATTCATAATCCTTCTGTCTTGTATATGCAGGCCTGTAAGAGGAAGAAGAAGCAGCAGCAACAGCGCGAGCAGCTCTTCCCCTTCACCAAGACCCAAATAGCTTCACATTGTTTGATGCACTAGGTCATGAAGTGAATGTTGACTTGATGGTTTTCCCCCCTGATCGCATCGCATGCTTGAATTTTGAGATGCTGAGGAAGATTGTAGTTGAATATATATGCATGTTATGTCACTGAACTGATGTACTCCCTCAGATTTTAAATGATGACTGAAATGGTTAGCCTTGTTGCATCTAGGTGTTCTAATACATGTTTTATTTAGTTTGTATTCTATGTATCAAGTCCTGATTGGATGATATGCAAGGTTCTAGGTGCTGGTGTCTATTAGTCAGTCTATGTTTAACCCATTTGAAGATCTGATTCTGCCAAAAAAAAAAAGAGGTCTAAGCATATGTGGTTTACTTAAGAGTACTTATTGAGTTAACTCTGTCCATCAAACCCATCCATTTACTTGTTCTTGAAAGGAATTCATCTTTATTGATGTTTAAATTCTTGATAGAATAGGTCAGTTATGCTTATAATTGTGGCTTTTTATATGTATTTTTTGTTAATCATAGCTTCTCTGGCATAACAAATATTTTGTACTTATGCGAATATCTACCATACATTTTGTTATCATTACTTCTCTTTAAACAGGTGCAGGAGGTAGCATTTTCAACTTGGTCATAGGGTAAACCCCAGGAGTGTCAAGTCTTTCCTTTAGGGTTATGGTCTTAAATTTGATTATGGGATAATTAGTTGAAAACGAGTTTAAAAATTAGTTTTTCCATCCAAAGCAACATACTTTGATTGGTGAAAAGGTGTGTTTTTATAATACAAAAATTGTATTTTTATTCCATCAAAAGTTTGGGTTAGTTGCTGGCGTTGGGATACGAGTTATGATTCTTTTAATGATAGAATCTTCGAAGCTGTTTAAACCTATTTCCAAACTATATGTTAGGGTCCATTTGGAAGGATGGTAATTATAATTACTTGTATTTTGATAATTTTGGTTATAAAAAATCTTCAATGCTAGCTTTTTTTGTGAAATAAACACGCATTCTATGCTGGAAATCGATATGTTCTACTGTGGATTCAAACGGGACCTTAGAAATGGAAAATGATGGGAAGGCGAAAGAAATTAGGAAGGGTTTCTGAATGCCATAAATAGAGCTGATACTTGGAATTTTCACTCATTCATATATATTGGTTCATTGGATCACTACAGTTCATTAATTTAATCAAAGTAGGAATGTTCTGTCCCAAGATCTCATGACATATGAATAACATGAGGGGGGGCTTTTATTACCACCCCTTCAAGTACTCAACCACCCCTAAAAAAGTTTTAATTTTTTTTTTAAAGGGAACCCACCCCGAGCCCCTTCTCCTGCCTCTTCTGCCAGAAGCTCTCGCCCGCCACCGAGACGAAGAGATCCAGATCTCCCAGTTTGAACAGTCTGATGAGGCTCGTGAGGGGTGACACCGATGCGAGGAGGAGGGGCTGCAGAGGTAGTGAGGGGGTTGCAGGAGGAGGGAAGGGGGGCGAGGTGACTCTCCTTGGTGGTGGTGGTGGTCGTCAGAGTCCATGAGGACCATGGAGGGGTGGTCATGGAGGACGTCCGTCGGGTAGTCCTCCCACCAAGTCCCATCGAGGATTCACAACCCTCTCTCGACGCGGAGGATCACCCCCAATCAGAGATCTAGGGTTTTCGTCAGATAGGTCTGCCAGAGGGGAAGATCACTCAACCACTGCTGGCAGAAACACAGGTGTCAATGGCGAAATGGATGGTGGTGGTATTGTAGCAACAGCCGTCGCGGATGAGGAAGGGGAGTGGGGATTTGAGATTTACTATCTTGTCGTCGAAGAAGGGGCTCTGGTGGGTTCCGTCGAACAAAAAAAAATTTTAAATTATTGGGGTGGGTTGAGTACTTGAAGGGGTGGTAATAAAACCCCCCTAACATGAGCCTAGATTTTTTAGGAGGGTCGGTTTTTAAGAGTGACTCACTTTTTTCTTATTAAAAATAGGAGAAATTAATTAGGGGTCCTTTTTGACCACCCATGAATTATTTTTAGGTTCCTAGACCTTTTGAAGTTTTCTTTACATCCCTAAAGACCATATTCATTATTTTCAGGTCATTTTTTCTAACAACCCATTACATCACCTTTTCCTAAGACAAAAATACCCTTCTTCAACCTTTCCTTCCTCCCAAACCTTCCTTCTCCCCTCTCTGTAACTCCATTTTCACCCAAATGTCTCCATTTCCTCTCTTTAAACATCATTTATTCTCCCGTCATTCTCTCTCTCCAAAAACAAATTCTTTCCTATCATAAAAAATTAAACCCTCAAGAAATCTCCAAACCTACATCTTTTTTTGACAACGGCAATGACGACGACGACGATTATAACAGTGAGGACGCATGGTGAACCCCGTGTAATCTCTTTCCTTCACTCTATCATATGAACAACCTAATTTTTTAGTGAAAGTCCATATTTTTATTTTATTTATGTTAAATCTTTTATTTTTGAATTTCATTTATCAATTAAATGCTAGATTTAATATGTGCATGGATGGATGATTTCTTCGAGTCTAATAGATGATATTAGTTTTTTTGCAATATAATGTGTAGATTTTTTTCATGTCTTTTATTAAATTATATATTATTTGTCAATTTTGTGAATTGTATGTTGTTTTGTTTTATGTGCATTGTTAATATTTCATTGTGATCTATAATAATGTCCTATAAAGTGTACTTTTCTATCTATATGTGCTATGTGAAATCTTGTATATACTTTTAATTTGTCTGTGTACACTATTTACCCTTCTGAGTACACTATTAGCCTCTCTAGGTATACTGTCAGCCTGTATTATAGATTGTTATTTGAAGTGTACCTTTGTGTATGACATGTGGCCTTTGAAATCAGATTCTTACATTGTTAGCTTGTCATTGTTAACTTTTATTAAAGAACTGTCAATTCATCGAATTCAGCTCAATGAAAAACATATGTTTTTATGGAATCCATTGATAGATTGAGACTCGTACTGAGTTATGATACATCGTTAAATTGTCCAATTACATTATTAACTTGTCTAGGAACATTGTTAATATGTATGGATACATTATACATTTGTCTGTGTATATTGTTAATTTACAAATAGTTGATAAAGTATATTGAAATATACAAAATTTTGTTGAAAATATATTTCAGAATGTATCATTTCATGTACAATGTTGCAACTGACTAATTATTGGAGATGAAAAATGTCCGGATCAAACAAGCAGGTAATTATATGTTGATTCATCTTTTTATAAATGTTTTATATTGTGAATTAATGAAATTTTGTCCTCTTTTTAGGTGGATTGTGGCATGTTCGTGAAAACATGGCGGACATCTAATTAGAATGATGAATATGAATTTTGGACAAGATGACATACCCAGATTCAAAGTGGAATATTATGTTGTCAAAATCTTAAGAAGAGATAAAGAAATTGAAGTTAATATTGAGAAATTGAAACATGATTGTGAATGATGCAACTGAAGAAAATTGGTGCTATACCATAATTGATAAATTACATGCGAAAATTTTCAACAAATTATTGATCGACTGAATGAATGTAGTTATTCTAATAAAATTTTAGCATCGCACTTATTCATCTCCCACAAATGGCTTGAGGTACCATGCTACAAGATATAAACGTTGATGTAGTTAGATTCAATTGGACAATGATAGACATCCTATAATTCATTCCATGACAATATTAGATGTGATATAATGAAGTATACAAAGCATTGCAATACATTATTGAAAATATTGTTTTGTACATTGTTAATATTATGGGTACACTATTAATCCATGTGAGTACATTGTTAATGTTTCTATAAACATGACAAAAATAGTATAATATTTTACCATCCGTTAAAAAAAACATACAATTCACAAAACTAACAAATAATATAGAATTCAATAAAAGACAAGGAAACAATATACACATCATATTGTAAATAAAATATCATCTAGTAGCCTCCAAGAAATCTTCCATCAATGCACATATTAAATCAAGTTATTCATATGATAAAGTATTAGAGTGTTCAAGGAGGAAAGAGATTGTTCATCTTGCGTCCTCGCTATTATAATCGTCGTCGTCTTCACTGCCGCCATTGAAGAAAGATGTGGGTTTGGGATTTCTTGCGGGTTTAGGTTTTGGTGATGGAAAATAATTTGTTTTTGGAGAAAGAGAATGATGAGAGAATAAATGACGTTTAAAGAGAGGAAAGGGAGATGTTGGGGGTGAAAATGGAGTTTCAAAGAGGGAAGAGGAAGGCTTGGGATACCATGGCTGAAGTAAGGTTGAAGAAGGGTATTTTTGTCTTAAAAATAATGATGTAATGGGTTGTTAGAAAAAAAGACCTGAAAATAATGAATATGGTCTCTGGGGATGTAAAGAAATTTCAAAAGGTCTAGGGGACTAAAAATAATTGAGGGGTGGTCTGGAGGACTCCTAATTAATTTCCCCTTAAAATATGTGTCTCAGCACCGTAAACTAAGGCAAAAAAAAAAAAAAAAAAACAGTGGCCTTGGGAGAATTTTTTTCATTTGAAGAATCATATTTAATCTAAAACTCATTTCCAGATCAATGACAATAAATAATTCATGTTTAAATTTAAATTTAAATAAGATGCATGGTCTGGTCAGGTGACATGATATTTATCTTTTGATAAAACAATAGGGTCTAATTATATATCATGGTTTGCAAACTCTCTTTTTTGTAATAGAATAATCATTAAACATCTATTATTAAAAAATCAAAGATGGAAGATTAAATGTTTATAGATATAGCTTTGATAAATAAAAACCCAACACGTTTAATTAGTTACAAGTACAATGGCGGGTTTGGGTTGAAGCCCCAGGGCCAGGCCCTATAACTATTTTAGGGAGAGAGGAAGAAGTAAAGAAGATAAGTGTATGGGGTGGGTTGATGAGGTACAAAATCAAGTGTATGTATAAAAGGGTGGGTCTGTGATTTGTAAAAAGGAAAAAATCCAAATAACCTCTTGTAAACTACCTCAAATCCATATAAAATACCAATATAAATCCAATTAGCCTCCTGAGTTAAATTTTAGTGACTAGTTAGGGTTATTTTGTTAATATTCTACCTGATTAACCCTCATTAAAAACATAGTATACTAAAAACCTCCTATAATGTGTTAAACATACGGAAAATCATCTGTAAATGATGATTTTACCCTTTCGATGGAGGGGTAAAATCGTCATGTATAGAAGATTTCCTGCATTTTTAACAAATTTTATGAGGTTTTTGTTATATTGTGTTTTCATTCAGGGTTAATATAACATAATATTCCTTATCTATCAACAAAAGTTTAATTTAAGGGGTGGATTCAGTACATACATCAACATTACTAGTGTCAACAATATTAACGTTTGTTGATATCTTAATTGTCGATTCAATTATTGGGGTGAGTAAGATTAATATGGGGTGGGTTGTAAAATGGTGGGTTTGGTTACATTAAAAAACTAATAACAATATTATTTTAATATTGGGTTTTTTTGTACGTGTACCATTCAAAAACATGTTATTTAATTTTATATCACTTCAAATAAACTATTTATTTTTATACCATTGAAATATATAGAATTTAAGCATATTTACCATTCTAGTTAATTTCCATCTAAATTTTCATTAAAACTGTTAAAGTCTCGGAGAAAGACCAAATTACCCTTATTTTTTTATTTTTTTCATATTTAACCTTATCAAATACAATATTTATAAAAATAAATGATATTAATTTTAACATGAAAATGATAAATTTCATTTAAAATCCAAAAACATAAAAATTAATCATAAAAACTATTTATTAGCATAAATATAATAATTATTAATACTTAGATTAATAAAAATAAAATAAAATTATTTTGAGAACAATTAATATATGTATTACAAAATATAATTTAAAAAAAAATTAGATCTTGATTGGAAGAAAAGGAAAGAAGAAGTAAGGGTGAATGGCCCACGATTAATTTAGAAAAAACATAAAATTAGTTATATTATTATGTTTAATTATTTACATTATGACAAAAATATTATATGTTAAGGTTATTTTTGTCAATTTTATTTCTTTTCTTGGTTAAGAAACTAACTATAGTTAAGGCATATTTTGGTTAAAAAGATAAAAGTGGACACATTTATACATTAAAAAAATTCTAATGGTATAAAAATAAATACGTTATTTATGGTGGTATAAAAATAAATATCATATTTTTTATGGTATATATGCAAAAAAAAAAAAAAAACCTTTAATATTTAATGTGGGGGTGGGTTGAATATGTCATGGGTGGTAATAACTGCCCCCGATATCTAACTGGGTTGCTTTAAATAAACACCCTCTTCCCTCCCCCAACAAAAATCAGTCCTCTCTCTCTCTCTCTCTCCCTCCCCTGTCTCTCAGTTATTTTCTTTTTTTATTTTTTCTGAAAATCAGAACAGCAGATCTCCTCCTCCCGCGGCGGACCGTCACCCCCTCCGGAAGCCCTTCTCGTCAGTCGTCACCCTCTCCGGAAGCCCTTCTCGTCACCCCCTCCGGCACCCCTTCTCGTGACCGCCTTCTAATTTTTATAAAACTTGTTTGAGATTATCTGTTTAATCCCACGTCGATTATCTTTACTTGATCAACCGCCTCATATCTCTACATAAGGGCATCATCCCCTCTACCTTAATTAAAAACACAATACTTATTCGAAATCAGAGGTTCAGCAATATAAAAGTACGCATTCTATATTTATTCAATTATTTTTACATGCATGTATATATTTCTATTCGAATATATAAGATTGTTGTTAAATAAATTTAGAGAATTTTTGTTTGAGTGGTAATTCAATATATGCCTATAAATATTAAGGATTTGTTAAGGAAATATAGTAACTTTTAATTTTTAGAGAAGGAATAATTCAGATGTCTGATTTTGTTGTGTTGTGTGTTATGTGTGTATGGATAGGGAAAATTGAATCTGGTTAATAATTCTGTTTTGGAATCCTCGATGTTTGAGTTAGCCCTTATGTTTGAGTTTTTTTTCTTCTTATTTTTGGCAAATTTACAATTATAATGGTGTAGCTCCAATCCATCAGAACAAGTATGATGGAGTTCTGATATTTTCACTATTTTGTTTTGGTTTTGATGATTATGGATGGCTCTTTTATTTATTTAACTGTGCATCGTGCACTTTGGCAGTCACGGAAAGGGTCGCTGGTGACATCCCCCCACCGTTCCCATGGGCCACTTCTCGTAGGGCGGTAATCTACACGCTTGAAGACATCCTTGCTTTAGGCTACAAAACAATCCAAGGGGAATTTAAGTGCAAGGCTTTCATGGCGACTATGACGATCGATTGCGACTTCTAAGAGGAGTTCAAGGCTCTGATCACTTACATCAGAAACAACTTAAAGACCATGGGCGGCCTTGCGCCGAACAAATGGATATTCCCAAAGTTCCCCCTCTGCCCTGCTTGTGGGAGGAAGGGGTGCATGAAGCCGATTATCTCGCGTAAGAAGAGGTCCGTGAACTGGCTCTTCTTGTTTCTCGCCGGGATGTTGAACTGCTGCTCAATTCACCAGCTGATGTATTTCTGCAAGCATACAGGGAATCACATGTTTGCAGAGAGGTTCCGTCTCCTTTATCTCACGTGCTTTGAGCTCTGCAAGCAGCTCGACCCACAGTTTGATGTGAAGATTGTTTGAAGTTTTATCGGTGACTGTTTGACGTTTGATATGTAGACTGTCTGAAGTTTGATCTGTGACTGTTTGAAGTTTGATTTGTAGACTGACTGAAGTTTGAGTTGTAGATTGACTGAAGTTTGATCTTTAGACTGTTTAGAGTATTATCATTGACCTTTCTGAATAGTTTTAGTTATTTGAATGTAATGTTTTTCTTTTCAATTAATGAATAAGAATGAATTGGTATTAAAGACACCAGAATGCATCTTTGGACAGAGTACAATGCATCCCATTATCACCCCCAAATCTACCTCATTGTGATTCAGTACCCAGTCACAGTGTTATATATACCAATTCAAATCGTATATACCCATGGAATCCCTCACCATCACCCCACATTAAATTTGACTCTGCATTCCAGTTCTTAATGTTTTCAAACTTACTTTGCAATGTTTGACAGTTCATGAACCCTTCGTGCTCCTATGTCTCCTGATAGCCAGGAATTTGTTCTATTTTAGTTTCTTCTATTTATTTAATTTAATTTTTAGATTCTCCTATATGTACGTTCGGTTAGCTCAGTTAGTTAACATAACCTTCTCAAAGAAGGAAGCAAGTGAGTCTGCGTCTTCTATAAAGCATACTTCATCATCTGCAAACAGCCAGCTCAACCCATATGGGTTTTTCCATAAATCCTCAACTAGACCAGGTCCTCCAAATTACCTCTTTCTGTATTTAACATCTAAGTCAGGATGGAGCTGTTGAAAAGATCATTCTATTTCAAAGTTGAGTTAATTGTAAGTTTTTATTCAACATTAATTGTATCATAGACTATTCCTAATTTTGAGAAACAAAAATTGTTGAAAGACCATCAAATCTACTTGATAGAAATATATAACTGATGTAGATTGGTGGTGAAAACCAGTGTCTATGTAAATGAACTGTGTAATGTTCTATAACTGTGTGATGACCAGGTTAATGTCTATTCTTAATAGCATGCATCGTGAGTGCTTCTGGTTCAAGTTTTTTGGCTGCTTAATCCACTGGTTTCTCTTTATTAATGAGGTACTGTTTTCTATTCTCAGTCCTGTGAAGAGGCTGTTCTCCACCATCCCCTCCACCTAAGAAGGATTCACGTCCCAGGTGAGCTTGCATTTTCTAAATTGATGATTGGTTGAATGCAGTAAAAATTACAGTTCTACTTTAATTTTTCATTTATTGAATTGAATGGAAAAGTTAGTAGAAACTGCGTGTATAAATTTTTTGAGCATTTATGTGTTGCAAATAAAAATAATAACAGCTTCCTGTCAGGAAAATATTGCTTCCTTATTGAAAACTAGCGCACTAATGACATATGTTAACTGGAGAAATTAAGAATACATAGATCTAGAAACTTAAAATATTTCTAATCTGATAAATCGAACAAGCTGTCTGAATTTATAGGACAATATTGTGTCATGTTGTTATGTATTGTGTACTTCAATTGAATATATTTCAGGTTAAATCTTTGTGGCATGTGAATGTTTTTTTTACATTCACGTGCATTGAACTGTTGGTGATTCCTAATTTTTTAAAACTGTGATTATTATATATTTCTTGTTAAAATCTGAAATTATTTTGATCATTTTGTCCTACTACTTTGAGGATGGTTTGTACTAGTTGTTTTAGTTGACTTATACGTCTTAACGTTATAGACATGATTTCAACAAACGATGTGCTTGGATTTTGTCCTATCCATTAGGTCATCTTTTTGTTTAATTGAATGTGGGGAGTTTGTCGCTTGAATGTTCTGTCAACAAGAAAACTTTCATGGTGAGGCTCCTCCCATGCATGGTTCTCTGTTGGATAACATATTTCACACTAATTATGTGATAATGATTGCTGGGGTGCAATGCAGCAGATCTACATTGTTTAGCCATGAAAACAATGATTGTTTATTTTGACCAAGATTTTTTTAAAAAACATCTATCTGACTTGGCTGTGAATGTGCTCAAATTTCCAACTGTAAACCAATAAATTAAATGTGGCATTCCTTTAAGAAAAGACTGTTTTAAGGATGAACGGTGGGATATGTAACAAAACTTATTTTATGGTAAACACACAAGATTATGAATAGATTAACTGTCTTTATAATTGCATTAAAAAATTAAATTAATACCATGGGCCTGCACTTGAGTAGACCCCCACTATATCACCCCAATTGCTGTCTACTCTCTTACAAAACTCCCATCCCCATTGAGCAATAAAACTGCAAGACATTGGTTATTGCTTTACGTGTCAGTTTTTGTTATCAATTTCATCACCTGGCCATTTTTTAAAAATAAGATAGTGGTTTTCATTTGAAATCTCAACAGGAGATTCCAGCAAAATAAGAAGATGGAGGGAAAGCAAAAAACGGATGAGGATACCATGAGTATCCCCACCTTACATAAGATCCAAGTTACACACACAAAGAATAACTAGTCTCCCATTCCCTGAAATCTGAAGGTTGTCAGCCTTGATAATATTTATTGTGCAGTCCTTAAGGAAACTCATTATTGCCTGCCCAGGTGTTATCAATATAACATAGTTAACCTTTAAACAATTTGCATTCCTCCTACTCCAAATAGCCAAACATTTACATTGAAAAATTTATTTTTAAATGGCTTGAACTAAAGTTTGCTAAACAAATTGTAATTTGTTTTTCTTTTTTATTGCTAATTTAAACATATTTTTACACATCTTCAAATGAAGTTTGCAGTGCACCTCTATAATATGACAGGCTGCCTGTGTCATTCTTCTATAAAGTTTTACTTGATATGAAGGGTAAATGTTGTGTTCTTTCTAGTATTCAGACTTGTTCAGCACCACACCAATAAGGGTGTGTAGCCCTCCAAGGAGGTCCCCACCAGGTCGTCATCATAGTCGCTCACCTATTCGCAGGCCTTTTCGTTCTCGTTCAAGATCAATCTCTCCTCGCAGGTGACTTAAGATTATTGGGATTCGTAATTTCATTATTAATTATCATTATAATTAAAAATTTATCATGTATACTGTTTTCAAATATCTTTCAATCTTTAACAAATTAGTATGTGCCTGATCACATAACATTTATCATCTTAATCACAAGATCCTACACTTTGTATTTCTTAGTTTATAGATCAATTTATAATTTGAAAATTCAAAAACCTTGTTCAAAATGTTTTTTTTTTATATTTATTTATAAAAAAGTAGATGTGGGAGCTGACACAATGGAATAACTTAATTTGTTCAAAAACCAAAATAACCAATTTCTCTTGTAGGATATCATGCAAAATTTCACTTGTAGGATTCTCTCAGCATCTAGATCGTATTTGGAATCTGTTTTGAAAACACATTTCTGTAATTTGGGATATATAAAAAGGAATAAGATGATTGGGAAGATGAAGCATTTTCTTTCCTAAATGAAAATGTTTGACACATCAAATACTGTCTATGTGAAGACAAGTTTAGGACCAATTTGGTAACTCTGGTCCAGAAGGAGAATTCCTCCTCAAGAATCATAGATTTTATCAAAGGAGAAATTTTGTTTGTGATGTCGAAGAATGAACATAGGAAAGGAAGATTTCAAAAACAGAAGTATAAACATGCATGTACGCAAATATTTATAATTCTTGGAATCCTTGTTAACCTCTGGCTTTGTTCATGTCAGGAATCGACCCCACCTCGGCTCCAAGTCCAAGGCGTGGAAGGCCCAAGGTGAATTCCTCCTATTCCGGGTCACCTAGCCCGTGCTGGACTTCCTATATTTATTTCCCTTTATATCAGATAACACACTCTCTATGCTGGTCCACTTTTAACTTATGTGATAACACTCTATGCTGGTCCACTTTTAACTTTGTGTTATGCAACAAGGAGCCGAAAAGATTTCAAGCCGCAGTCCAAGAAGGTATGCATTGCCATCCATGTCTTATTTTTCTCTTTCCTCAACTGATCTCAATTGCATGATTAGAGCTTCGTAAAAATTGGGATTCATAATCCTTCTATCTTTTATATGGTAGGCCTGCAAGAGGAAGCAGCAGCAGCAAAAGCGCGAGCAGCTCCTTCCCTTCACCAAGACCCAAATAGCTTCACATTGTTCGATGCACGAGGTCATGAAGTGAATGTTCTACTTGATGTTCTTACTCCCCTGATCGTATGCTTGAATTTTGAGATGCCGAGGAAGATTGTTGTAGAATATATGCATGTTATGTCACTGAACTGATGTATGCCCACAGGTTTTCAATGATGACTGAAATGCTTAGCCTTGTTGCATCTAGGTGTTCTAATTCATGTTTTATTGGTTTGTATTCTATGTATCAAGTCCTGATTGGATGATATGCAAGGCTCTAGATGCTGTGTCTATTAGTCAGTCTATGTTTAAACCTATTTGAAGATCTGATTCTGCCAAAAAAAGGAGTTCTAAGCATATGTGGTTAACTTAAAAAGTACTTATTGAATTAACTCTGTTCATCAAGCCTTTCATTTACTTGTTCTTGAAAGGAATTCATCTTCATTGATGTTTTTAGACTTTAAATTCTTGATGGAATCGGTCACTTATGCTTATAACTGTGGCTTTTTATATATTTTTTTGTTAATCATAACTTCTTTGGAAAAACAAATATATGGTACTTAATGCGAATAACAACCATACATTTTGTTATTAACAAATTATTTCCCTTAAAAAATTTGGCCAAGCCATCAGGGTTGACAGCTCTCTTCTTTAGGGCTATGGTCTTAAATCTGATGCAGGGCTAATTAGTTGAAAACGAGTTTAAAAAATAGTTTTTCATTTAAACCGACATACTTTGATTCATGAAAAAAACTGTTTTTTTTTATAATAAAAAGCTGTTTTTCAATTCCATCAAAAGTTGGATTAAGTATGATAGAATATCCAAAGATGTTCAAACCTATTTTCAAACTATATGTTAGGGTCCATTTGGAAGTACGGTAATTAAGCTTACATTTCGATAATCTGGATTTTAAAAAAAATCAATGTCAGCTTTTTTTTTGTAAAATAAACACGTGTTCTTTTTTTTTTCTTGAACTATTGTGGATCTAAACAGGGCCTTCGAAATAAACAATGGTGGTAAGGTGAAAAACATTGAGAAGGACATGGAGGAAACTTAGAAATTTTCACTTTCATTGGATCACTACAGTTCATTAATCTAGAGAACTCACTTTTTTCCCATTAAAATGTGTGTGTAAGCAATGTAAACTAAGGCAAAAAAAAAAAAAGGTTGAGTGGCCTCGGGAGAATTTTTTTATTTATTTTAATAATCATATTTAATTTAAACTCATTTTCGGATCAAGGTCCTAATTCATATTTGAATTTAAATTTAAATAAGATGCATGTTGGTGTCGCGTGACAAGATATTTATTTTTTGATAAAAACAATGGGGATTTAGTTATATATTATGATTTGAAAATTCATTTTTTATGTGATATTATAATCATTAAACATCTTTTGAAAAATCAAAGATTAATGATTAAATGTTTATAAATCATTATCTTGAAATAAATAAAATTGAAATCCTTGTGTTTTATTTAGGTAGTGTTTGGATCTTCGTTTAGATCAATTTTGCGTTTCACAATCCTAAAAAAGCTTAGCGTGGAACTAAATACGCATCTTTGGTTACATCCCAAACTTACATAAACGCTTTCTCATTAATGTAAAACAAAAACGATAGAGTTTAAAAAACTATGAAAAATTTTTAGAAGTTGAGTTTAAAATACAAGATTATAAGAAGTTGGCACTCTTTTTTTTCTTTGTGTGTGTGTGTGTGTGAAAAAAATAACTTTGCTTCTTGTTACATTTGAGATGTAGAACCCTAGATTGGTGGTTGAGAGCGGAAGAGCTGGATCACATTGCATTGGAGTTTTAAAATGAGAAACCATTTTCAAATTTTAACTATCAAGTGGCTCTTTCACATTAAAATGTTACTCCTAGTTTTAATTTGCAGCAACAAATAACAACGCTCAATAAATAAGAGCTTGTCTCCAAAATGTCGCTCGTGTGAAGCTAGATCGTCCTACTCAAATGGGTCAATTCATCTTTGATTGAATAATGTCCTAATCTTTTTTTAATAATGTCATGGACAATTCTTATGTATAGTCCACACATGTTTTAATAAAAAATGTTTATTGTTTCATTACGAATTGAATGGATCCATCTTTATTAAATTTTAAAAGAAAATATATAATTTATTGAATAGTACATTAAACATTATGACTCATCTTTTCTGGATATGCTTTTGCCCTCTATTGTATGTATAATTATTACATATTTCTTTATATATACACTCTGAAGATCAAAAGTATGATAGGATACTCGGCTTTCATCAATCTCAATGGATTCTTTTCATTGGAGGCATTCATGGAAGCACAACATTTCATAATTGCATGCATTCATGGAAGCAGAAGCATCTTTTGCACGAAAAGTTGGACTTCTGTAGTTCCAATGAAACTTATTTTATACTATATATTATATTATACATATTATATGAAAGCAGTTATAGATTACAAAGTTCTTTGTGTCACAGGGTGTCAAATGGATTCCATGTTTTTTTAAGCACAACCCATGTGAGGGAGAGACTTCTGAAAAGAAATATATATATATATATATATATATATACAAAGTGAAACTAACGTGGGCTTTGGTGTTCTTTGAATGACTCCTCTAATTTTTATTTTTCATGTTCAAAATCAACCTGGCCTCCACATGTGGTGTCTCTTGTGAGTAAAGCCTGGAAGCTCACTTTTCTTTATATACAAGGGCACGGTTTTAGAAAAAACTCTGGCAGCATGGAGAGTGCTTGTGTGTTGTTTGACAAAGATGAATCAAAATTGTAATGTTCAACCAGATTTGATTTTTTAATATATATATTCCTATGAAAAGTCAAAAATGAAATATTAATTTATCACACACTTGAATATGCTATACTACAATATTTTGCACTCCACTAGTAGAGTATATAGACGACTTATGACCACCTCCAGATTGCAAACAAAGTTGTAAAATGGATTGTTTTTATTAGCGACTTTTGAGAATAAATTATAGGAGAGATTTTATTTGCCAAAATCAAAACAAAAGGAGAGGATAAATGTTTTTAAGTTTTTAAAGTGGAATAAAATATCTCTATTTTAATTTATTTCAAGATCATCAGGATTATTGTTCCCACCTTATCAGGACTTAGGGTATGACATTTGTACACTTCAAATGTCAGACATATGAAACATTCCGTGAAATAAAATTTTTTACTTGAATGAGATAACCTAAAATAGAACCAGGACAATTTTTTAGGAAATATATAAATCAATAAAAAATTATATTTTTAATAAATGAGTCCATGACATCTTTTATAAAAAATTCCTTTAAAACTGTAAATGAACAATTAATGAATTTAGCTGAATATATATTCATGAACAGCATGTGTCATTTGTTGGATTAAATGTTATTTTTAGCATTCCTTTGCCATGGAAAAAAAGGAAAGAAGACCCTTGGAGACATTCTCTCTTTCCCCTACATCTATCCTACTCTCGAGGCTATAATTATAAAATTTTCAAATAATTGGTCTAAGATCTCCCGCCCTATGATATTTAAAAGGAACTTAGCCTTCAAAAATTCAAGGGGAAATTAACACAATTTTTTTTCAACCCTTTATTTTTAAGTTCTTCGAACTTATTTGCATTTGAAAATATCCCTAAATTAAAAGTTACATAATTTCAATCTATATGCGGATGTATTTATAGAAAATGTAAAAAATTTATCAAAACATTTATCTTATTAATGTAAGTATATACTCTGATGATTTTAATCTATGTATATAGGACTAGGATTGGAGGTAAGAAAAACAAATGTGTATCAGCACTTTATGAGAAATCTCACTCTCCATCTTGACAATGTCAAAATGGAAAAGTCAAAATACAACTTAAATATTAAAAATAAGGGATTTTTAGTTTTAAGTCTTTGTAAACATATCTATTTAGGGATCGATCCCTCACTTTTTCATATTTCTTTTTAAGTCCCAATATTCAACCGTCTATTTGATTTTTAGTCCCTCCGTCAAACATCCGTCCATACACCGTTAATTTGTGATATGTGATTTTATTTTAAAGTCCCTGTAAACTATGTTTATTAAATCACTAAATAACTTAGTTTACATAGATTTAAAAATAAATCACATTTCACAAATTAACTGTGTATGGACGGATGTTTGATGGGGGACTAAAAACCAAATAAACGGTTGAATATAGAGACTTGTAAAGAAATATAAAGAATGGAGGAAACGACACTAAATAAGTATGTTTACAGAGACTTAAAAATAAAACTATGGTTTTAATATCTGAATGAGTTAGATCTCATCAAGTGTTCGAAAATAATATCCCAAAAAGCAGGTCATCTCGATCTGTTAATCTGTCGATTTAATAACTGCATTTTATATAGAGTTTTGCTACACAGACCCCAGTTCATAAGCCCTACTCATAAGCCCCAATAGGTGGCATCATATCATTGGATGCTTGATTGACTTTAACAAAAGGGCAAAACAGCAAAATACCAAAGTACCCCCATTTAAAGCCACACTTTTGAAACCCCAAATCCCTGGTTTTTTGGGGTTCATTTCACCTTCCGTCCCTCTCGGCTAACATTTAATATGGAAAACAATTTGATTCCAAAAAATCAACGCAACATTTGAATCATTTCAACATTCTATTTCATTTTTCGTCTCAAAGTTTGAAGAACACCGAGCATTTTTGGGGGAATCGATTTCAACCGATTTTTTCAAGCTTCTTTGTCGGATTAAATGCCCGATCTCAAAAAATGGGTAAGCGATTTTTTTTTTCAATTTTTCGAATCACAGTTGTTGTTTTTTCGATTTTCGTAATGCAATCCTAAGTAACAATTTTTTTTCTTCTTATTTTGATTTTGTTTCTATATACGATCTAAATGATATGTTTGTGAATGTATATAATATATACAAATGTAACTGATTCTATGAATTTAATGTATGATTTGTGAGTATTTCGTAATGTATAAATGTATATGATAATTTGACAACCTATTCAATGTTTGTGGATTTTGAAGATTCATATTCAAACATTTGTTTAATTTTTATATATATATATATACAAATGTAACAGAGTAAAATAAGAATGAAATGTAATTGTTTGTATCTGATCTTTATAATGTAATTGAGTATTTGTAATGTAACTTATAATAGTATTTTAAGTTTTGATAAATCAACTACTATTTGCATCGACATTCCAAATGTAACTAAATCGATAGTCATTGAACTACTAAACTTTACATCAACTACTTAATATTGTAACTAAGTATTTCATAATGTAATTTATAATAATTTCTTAAGTTTTCATAAATGTAACTGTCTATTTGTATCTGACATTCAAAATGTAAATGTATATGAGTATTTGAAAATGGAACTTGCTACTAACAAAATGTAACTGACAATTGTAACATGTATAATAACAATGAAACTGAATAAATGGCTGAATGAAACTCACTATTGTTAAATGTAACTGATTTTTCGTATCAGACTTGTTATATGTTTTTATATGTAACTATGCATAATACAAGTAATCCAATATTTAAAAATGTAATTGACATTTTCATAATTGAATTTATTGCTCATAAATGTAACTGACAAAGGCAAAAGTATGTTTATTTGTATATGACATAGAATTGAATGTTAAGCATTATAACTGGTTTCATTATGTATATTTTGTTTGTGTAAGACCAAAGAAAATAATGATATCGGTTTATATATTTTCTATATATAGATTTCAAATAATGTAACTAAATCTGGAACAATGTACAAATGTAAATGAGTTTTTGAATTGTATATACATCTGTATTTCATATAATGTAACTGGATCTGACATTATGTATTTGAATTTCAATGTAACTGAATTTGAAGGGGAAGCAATCATTTGGTTTCACTGCATTTCAAGTATCATTGAATTTTAAATGTAACTGAATTTTCATATTATATGTGTCTGCATTTCATAGAATGTAACTGAATCTACAGCCAATACAACTAAGCAATATATAATAAAGTTATCACATTAGGAATTAATCAATCAATGAGTAAAAATAGATATAATAATATCACTATATCATTGAAATTATTATTTGATTGCTGCAAATAAATGTAACTAGATTACTATTTAAGAAAATGTAACTGAATTGGAGGTCGGAAGAAGTGGAATCCAGAGGAGGGCTTGAAAAGTAATCAAACCACCTTTCATATAATAAAGAGCGGCGAGAGGAATCCAATGGTGGTGACGCTGGTCACCGGAGATGAATAGACTAACGAGAATGAATTTTTGAAATGTTAGATGGATTGCTTAGGAGGGCATAAAAGGAATTCTACATATACCATGTCATGGAGCTTTTATGGGGCTTATGAAATTAGAGCTTGTCAATCATTTTCTTTTTATATAATGTTCATTGGCGTGGATGTGAATTATGTGAATATTTATTACTGACTAATCATCGTAATTTTGAATTTTATTTAGTATGAGAATTATCCTAAACAGGCTTAATATCTGGTGTAAGTGTGACAGTTGAGATAGATTTGTAAACCATTTATATTTGGAAATCATTTATTGTTAAATAGATTTTGCTTTTGCAGGATCAGTTTTTCTATAATCAAATCCAAACCAGTATCTTTTTATATTTCAACTTTTAATTTCATAAGATTTTCTTATATATATATACCCCTGCTATATTCTATTTTTGTCAAAATATCCTTGTTAAATTATATTTAAAAAAATATCCTTTAAAATTTTAAAACCCATACATCGGTGCCCTGCAGTCAACAACCTTGAGCTAAGGTTAATGGACGCCGTTAAAATACATTGTGTATCCTTAAGTGGATGTATAAGACCAATTTATCCCTGTTAACTTCTTCTTCAACCTCTCAACACTTCCCATCTTTTTTCCTCTTTAAACACAGGTGATTTATGGTGATAGAGTTTCTTTGTTTCAAATGGGGGGGAGGGAGAGAAAACCCAAGTATCTAATTTAAGGCAAGAGTAAAAATGTAATTTGCATGTATCATGGTTAACCAAATAGCTAGGTTATTGACATTAACAGTGTGTAATGGAGGGGCACAAATCCACAGGTTTTAAAATTTTTAGAGGTGTTTGTATAAGGATCATTTTAGCAGTAGTATTTTGACAAAAATATTATATAACAGGGGTATATGAGATTTTTTTTAAAAAAAAATAGTTAAATTCAATATTTTTAAAAAGGGTTTTTTTATTTTTAACTCCTTGCAAATCATTGTAGTTAGCGATCGCTCCCTCACTTCTTCGTATTTGGGTTTTACTCCCCAAATTTAAAGGATAATTTATTTTTACTCCCTATCAGAGACTAAAAAGAAAATTAAATAATTTACAGATAGGTTCATCGCAAGAGTAAAAAAGAATTATCATTTAAATCTGGGGAGTAAAACCCAAATACAAAGAAATGAGAGAGCGATCGCTAAATACGATGGTTTGTGAGGAGTTAAAAATAAAAATCCTTTTTAAAAATTGATTAATTTATTTAAGAATAATGTTGCACCCAGTCCATTTTTAGTCTCAATTCCTAACTACATGTGTTTTAAATTTTTTTAAAATAATATACCTCATTTATGAGGTATATATTTTAATAAAAAATAAAGCATATACTCTAATGAATTGTATGGACGTATTTATAAAAAATGTAAAAAATCTTTCGAAATATATGTCTTGTTAACATGAGCATGCGTCGTTAATTTTCTATCTATGCATATATGACTAAAATTGAGGCTGAAAAGGATCCAGATGTAACAATGTATTTTATTAAGGGTATTTTATTTTTAAGTCTCCATAAACAATAGGATCTGATGATCGATCTCTCATTTTTACATATTTTGTTTTTAATATTTATATTTAAATAATATTTATTTTTTAATCCATGTGAAAGATCTATTATTAAATTATTTAATTCTTTTAAATTTCTGATTGAGTGATGGGGAATAAAAACAAACGTATCTTTTAAATTTGACCAAAATAGTGATGTGACAGTCATTATTCAGTTTATGGGTCATTAATCAATTACAACCAATGGTTTAAAAATCAAACCCACTACTTAAAAAACGAGGGTGTCATCATTACAACCAATGGTTTATGGGTCTTAAAAATAAAAAATCTTTTTATTTAATCAATTTATTCAGTTTCGAACGGGGATGACAGTCAAAGATCCACTACTGACTACTGCGCACATGCAGTCGAGCTTTCCGAGTTACCACCTCTGAAACGTCTATTCTTTTGAGGGAGCTCACACTTCTTGACAGCTACGGCGTCGATAATATAAAAAATCTAAAGCATCCAATTTTTTATATCCTCACTCCCCTTCCTCTACAACTCACGTAATCAAAATTAATGTTTTAAAAATCAAACCCCAATTGAAATAAATAAATAGACGAACAAGGATCACTGATTAAATAGTTAGGTTATCTATATTTAAATAGTGATGTGACATTATCATAATATAATAAATATATTAATAATTTTATTAAACAAATAAACGTTAAACAGAATAACTTTAGAGTTTACTTAATTATCAAATTTTAAATCTTAATATTTTAAAATTTTTATTTTAAATCATATTATTTTATAAAAATCTAATTTTTCTTAGGAACCGTTTGGTTTGGTTTGGTTTGTGTCATTGTTGTCTCGTCGTGCCTTAGACTGCTAGTATTAGAATAATAAGGTCGACCGACCAGACCTGACATCTGGTTGTGCTTTAGATTACCCGTATCGGAGCAATAAGGTCGACTGATCAGACCTGACGTCTGATCGTGCCTTTTATCACTCGCACCTGAAGGATAAGATCGTCCGACTAGACCTATTGTCTAGTCATGCCTTAGATTGCTCGATGTGTCATTTTTCTCGAGATATGTCCGACTAGATTTTCAAGTCTAATCGTGTCAGTACTCCAGATGTCAGTGCATTTCGTGGGTCGGGCCCAATGGGCCTTACGCCAGATGGTCCACATACCGCTTTTACATGACATCTGTCGTAGTACAGATTTTTACCTCCACATATACCCCCTCTCCTGTTCTTTTGGCTTGTCGAGAGAGCAGGAGATATGAAAAATCTAGTTGTATCCCTCCTTCTCCGAGAGCAAAGATCTGGTCGTCGGTCTTCTCGGGATTCTCTGATCCACTCTGGATTTGACGGCTGATTTTCTGAGTCAGCTCTTAATGCCGTATGGCTTCTCACGACATGCTTTTTGCAACTCCAAACGTCGGCGTCCCTTGGGGTTTCGTGAAAACCCTTTATGAGGCATTGATTACCCCTCAACATCTGCAGCGAATTATTGCTGCCATCTTTTTCGAAGCGTCGTCAATGCTGTATTTAAGAGTAGGGTGAGAAGCGCCCTTCGCCACATCTCGTCCTCTGCCTTTGAGACCTTTGTAATCCTTGACAATGGCTGTCACTGTCTCATACCTTCAAAGGGAGTTGGGAATTTTTTCAGACTTCTTGGTTGTTGAGTTGTTCAGAAATCCCCACCCTTTTCCTTAACTCTGTCCTCCTCCATCCGAGTTATTTCACGGATGGGGGTCTTTCTCTGCCCTTCCCACGTCTAGTAGCTGAATTTCTTGACTTTTTTTCGTCTTCACCCCATCTTGGTTGTCCCCAACATGTACCGCATCTTGATGTGCGCGGTTGAATTGGGGAAGAGGACGGGGGTTGAGTTGGGCATGTCGGAGATCCGGTGGATCTACCAGGTTAAAGGCTCGGTCTCGGGGCGGTCTCCATCCTTCTATATCTAACGCCGTGCTGAGGCACCAGAACTGGTACTCGGCATGTCCCGGGGCAATATCTACGATTGGGAGAGCCGTCGGGTGCTGGTTCAAGGCCCATGGATGCCAATTGGTTGGGATATCTCCCAACGCCACTTGTGTAGCCCCCGGAGACCGATGGTGGATACCCCCAGGCCGGAGGTCGAGGAGGTCAAGATGACGCCATCTTCCGCGTGATGGAATATCCGGACCGATCGTGGTAGGTGCTGCTTGGGAGGAACCGAGACGTGCTCCTTCGATAGTTGGATCTCCTGGCGGTGTGGTTGAGCCGACCGACAGTCAAGGTTCGGTTCATCCTCCTCCCGGACCGCATGCTGGAGTGAGGCGGCGTTCGTAGAGGCTCCTCCGGTTGGGTTCTGGATCACATTCCATTGCCCAACCGGTGGATCTGACGCCGACGCCGCCTTCTCCTAGTTCGTAGATTCCAACCCTCGCCGTTCGATCGTCCTCCCCTTCCGTTTCTACTCCTTCTCCATCTTCTTCAGCGCCTGTTGATGGTAAGGGTATTGTCCTTAGCCCTTGTCATATGGAGGTTGACCCGCCGCCAACAGTGTCGCCTGCGGACTTAGGTATTGGGGCAGATGCCGCTCCTACACCTGAGGAACGCTTGCACGGGGTCCTCCTCCCTCCTGACGTTTCATCCAAGAACTTGCAGGCCTCAGCCCACGCAGCTGCTCTCTCCATTGATCTTTAATTGCGTTCTCTTCGTGAAGCTTGCGAAAGTGACAAGATAGAACAACTTTCGGGCTTCATCAGCGGCTATCTCCTGGGCTATTCTGACCACTCACGTGGTTTTTGAGAGATAAACAACGAGGAGCTGCCCACGCTTTTTCACGCAGCACGAGAGAAGAGACTCTAAGTAAAGGACCAAGCAGAAGATAGAACAGAAAATTGAACGCGCCTTGCATTAAATATATTTTTTTGTAACCTTTATCCATTGAATGAATAAAAAAATATTTTTTCTGTTCAATCATGTTCATATCTCTTACTCATTTGTCCTTTTGATATGAAACTTTGACTCCCATGGCACCTTTGTGTGAGTATGCTTTCCGATAGATTTTACGGCCAATGCTCACAAGCAACCGCCACAAATACGTTTTTCGAGTAGTCCCCTGAGTAGATTTTGTGAATAGACTTCAAGATCAGACTTTTCGAACTGTTTTTGTCTGCTCGTAATAGCCTTATCTCCACGACGCATAAGAAAGTTGCAATTAAATGCTCGCCACTCGTCCGGAAGCGTCGCCTCGTCTCTCGCGCTAGCTGTACCTCGATTTTCATAGAAGATTTCGGTGGCATATCCTCCCACGATCTCAGTTTTCACGCACTTTTTCAATGATTATGGGGGGTTCTCGAGGAGAGATTTCCCTCCATATAATGCGTTTCATTTAGAAGGTAAAATATTCTTAAGAAAGTGATACCTCTGCTTCTTCGTCTTCAAACCTTCTTTTTTCCCGATTATCACCATGTCCATGGACATTGCCTAGAGGTTGCGATCCACCTTGTCCGTTTCGAACTCCATTGATATTTTTTCAACTTCTTACAAATCTTTTAACGACGTGAAGGATGCGTCTCCGGATAAATTGTACATGTACCCTTCCCAGATGTTGAGAAGTGCTCTTTGCTTCCTGCTTCCCGAGCTAGTTAAGGATTTAATGCACAGATTCAGGCTTCACCCTCTCCAATGCTCTCCTAACTTGCTGAGGGTGTTGATGTGCGTCGTCACGATCAACCGCGAGATGCAGCTTGATCTTGGTGTCGATGATATCTATCACTTGTACGACCTCTGGAAGACGGAGCACGCATACTACTTGAGAGCGAGGCCTGACGCCATCCCTCTGGTAGAAAAACTTCTTTCCTTCGACAGTGGATGGCGGGATGAGAACTTGGTGCAGTTGTCCGGCGCTTGGGTGCTTCCCGCTCCTGTGGTGGACGAGAACTCAGTAGTTCCAAGCCTCTTCCGTCCTGACAGACTCAGTAAGCGTCAATTCACTGAATTTCTAATATCCCCTTCTGGTTTAAAACTGAAGGTCCTTCTGATTTTTTTCACAGCTGACTCAGAAAGGAGGCCTCCTGATCTGTCCGTGGATAAGCTTGATCAGATCGCTGGGGCCCAAATTCTTCTGGATAGGGATTTTCAAAAAATCTTGAGTCTTCTGTCTTCCAGAGCTTCGGGTTCCTCCTCGAAGACTAGATTTGTCCTCAGGAGTCGACGCTCCTACCGCCTCGCCCTCTACGGCAATTGAAGGGGTGGCCGAACGTTCTGCTGCCTCCAAGGGCAAGCTATTTCCAGGAAGCAGCCGAGATTGCCGCTCGTTTCAAAAACGATGACCAAAGTTCTGCACCATGATCTGCCGTTTGAGAAGACGGACGTGATAGACCGAATTGATGGTCCTCCTGATGTAGCGCCACCCTCCGAACTGCCTTCCATCGCGGATGAGGCGGTTGCCGCCGACCTTCCCGCATGCGTTCGGGGAGGGGGGCATCCATCCATCACCCTGGTTCAACGCGCGTTGGAAGCGGTGGAAGCTCCTTCCTCGCCGGAGGTGGTTGTAGTCGACACTTTTGCCTTTGGTCCCCTTCCGCGACATCGTCATGGGTGCCCCTAGTTGAGAAGACTGCCTAAGGGACCCCTTCCGTCGATCTGGCCGGTGCAGGGATACCCTCAGTCGTTCAGACTGTGGAGAAGGCATCCCCGGTTGATTCCGGTACAGGGCAGATACACCCGGTCATTTTGAACATGGTGGGGATGTCCCCAATCGTTGTGGTGGGTGCGGAGCCCCACCGTGCGGATGTCCCGAACATGTCTGATGCTCCTTTGGCCTCGGCTTCCGTTCCTGCGACATCAACTGGTACTTTGACCAAAGGTTCTTCCGCTGGTCGCGTCAGCAGGGAATATATTAGCGCTCGGCTCAAGGGCTGCCTTCTTGGGGAGATATGGTTTGTGCACGTCGGGCTACAACGGACGCACTCTTTAATATGCTCGGTTTGAACCTCTATAATGTGAGTGGCTCAAACCTTTCGTCAAAAACCCCGTTTCCTCCATGTATTGACCAATTGTTCTTCTGAATTCTGTCATCTGGCAGGTGTTGGGCGAGCGTAGCTCAGAGACTGTGAAGCTCGAATCCCTGCTAAAGTCGATCCAAGGGATAACTCTTCAAAGGGAAGCGCAGCTGAGGTCGGTCGACGAGCAGTTGGCGGTCGCGAATCAAGCTCACCATTCCTTGGAACTCGCTGAATCTGCTACTCTCAGAGAAGTCTCTATCGCCCTGGTTCGGGCTAAAGCTGCTAAGGAACGGGTCAAGGGGCTCCTTGAGCAGAGATTTTCCCATTTCTTGGATCAGACCTCCCTTTCTTTGCAGGTGCAGACTGCTGAGGAGCAAGTTGAAGCCTTGACCAGGGAACTGCAGGAGTTGAAGGTCAAACTCTGTGAGCTGGGAACTGATCGCGCCTCTGCTTTTGATCAAGGTTTGACAAAGGGCCAAAGCGAGGCTCTGGCGATGTTGAAGGATCAGGTGAACGAGATCACTAAATCTTTGAAGTCTGACGTTGAGAAGAGATATGACCGTGGATATCTTCAAGGATATGGAGATAGATCCAACGCTGTATCTCCTCCCGTTATTGTTGAATCTCCTTCTGCTACCCTTGTTGGCTCTGAGGCTCAGTTTCAAGCCTGAGCCTCTTTTTGCTTGTAAAAGAACAATATTTTCATAAACGACTTGTCTTTGTACTGCTTGATTATTTTTTGATTGGTCTGAATGTTCGGAGTGCTTATTTTCGAGACAACAGGCTCATATCCTGCCAGAGATCAAAATCTATAGGATAGATTGGCAATTTATGTCTTGTCATCGCGACCTCCGCTAAGTCAGAGTCTTTCGAGACCAAGAAAACAGAATTCTGGAGTGCTCAGAACGAGAGGGCCTGGACCCTTTCAGAATTTTGCGTCTGAAGGCTAATTCTGTTCGTCCCTACTGCGCGATCTCCAAATGTTGGTCGTATGGCTTTAGCCCAGTTAGACCGCATGAGCATAAGTGATGTTTATCCGTTTCACCCATTTCGTATACGGGTGTCTTTGGCGCGTCATCTTTATCGCGTTATGACAGTGGAGTGCTCAGGATGAGAGGACATGAACCCTTTCAAAATTTTACGTCCGGAGGCTAATTCTGTTCGTCCCTACCGCCCGACCTCTAGATGCTGGTCTTATGGCCTGAGCCCGTTTAGACCGTATGAGCTTGAGCCCTTGATCACCAGTGGATCTTTACTCCTTTCACCCTTATTGTACAAGGATGTCCTCTGCGCTCCTTGTCGTGCTATGATGGTGGAGTGCTCAGGACGAGAAGGTCTGGACCCTTTCAAAATTTAAGCCCAGAGGCTAATTCCGCTCGTCCCTACCGCGCGACCTCCAAATGTTGGTCGTATGGCCTTAGCCGGTTTAGACTGTGTGAGCATAGGGGAAGCTTATACTTTGAACGACCTCACCTTCGTGAGTGTAACCTATGTGCCTTACAGTAGTAAGCCTTTTACTCGAGTGTTAATCGATGAATGGGGCATCCCCCGCACGACCTCTTACATAGAGTGCTCATCTAACGACCTGAACTGGTCTATCGCGCGACCTCCATAGAGTGTTATATCTTGCGACCTCTTACGAGTGCAGCATTCTTCTTAAGAGTGCTATATCTTGCGACCTCTTAGGAATCTCGAAACGGCATACAATCTCTTTCTAAAAGAAGTTACACACTTCGATGTCGCGAATCCTGGCTAGGGCCACAGCCTCCACCCATTTGGTGAAGTAGTCAGTGGTGACCAGGAGAAATCTCTTTTGTGATGGGGCTAACAGCATAGGTCCAACGATATCGAACCCCCATTGAGCGAATGGCCAAGGACTTGACAGTGTGTTCAAGTCTCCAGCTGGTTGATGAATCAACCGGCCGAACCGCTGGCACTTGTCGCACTTCCTAACTGGTCAAGTGCGTCTTTTGCTAGGGTGTGCCAGAAGTATCCTACGGCCAGTACACGCTTTGCCAAGGACCTTGAGGCCATATGGCAACCGCATATACCTGAATGCATTTCTTTCAGTACTTCTTTGGCCTCTTCTTTGGTAACGCATCTGAGAAGTGGACCTTTGAAGCTTTGCATGTACAGAACACCTTGTTTGGAGACCAGGAACTGAGCTGATCGGGTCTTGATTTTTCTGGCCTCTTCCTTGTTCGCTGGGAGGTGTCCATCCTTTAGATAGGACAGTATAGGATCCATCCAGGTCGCCTCTCGAGGTCCCGACTCTACCGCCATAACCTGCTCGAGGCGATCGATACTCGGTTCCTCCAAGAATTCGACTTGGATCTCGCGAGATGGTTCTCCTTTCAGAGCACTTGTCATGTTTGCCAAGGCGTTTGCTTGAGTATTCTACTCGCGATTGATGGCATTGATCACCCAGTGGTCTATTTGTGCAAGCAGAGTGCGTGCGTAGTTTTGATATGTTGCCATGCGATCGTCCTTCGTCTGATATTCGCCTGTACTTTGGCATACCACGAGTTGGGAGTCACTGTAGATTGACAGATGGGTGACGCCGAGATCTACAGCAAACTCGAAGCCCGCGATAAAAGCTTCATACTCAGCTTCATTGTTGGAAGCTTTGAACCCCAACTTGATTGCGTGCTCAAACAAGAATCCGTCTTCACTTCACAAAATCAGTCCAGCTCCCAACCCTTTCTGATTGGATGCTCCATCGACATGGAGTGTCCAAGAGATAGGTCTGAAGTTAGAGATGGCGCAGATCTACTGTTCTTCTGGTGTGAGGTCGGCGATGATGTCTGTGACTACCTGCCCTTTCATCGCGTTTCTGGGCTGATAGTGGATGATGAAAGCTGACAGCTCCACTGCCCATTTTAGTAATCGACCAACGACATCCGCCTTCCACAAGACGGCTTTGAGAGGTGAGTCGGTGATGGCATGTATTGAATGGGCTTGAAAGTAGTGACGCAGTTTCTGGACAGAAATGAGTAAAACAAACACAAGTTTTTCGATACGGGAGTACCTGGTTTCTGTTCCATTGAGTGCCTTACTTGCATAGTAGATGACACTCTGCCTGCGGTCGACGTCTTTCAATAATTCTGAGCTCACAGCATGCTCGGATGTTGCAATATAGAGGAGTAGAGTATCTCCTATGGAAGGACTCACCAAGAGCGGCGGTGTGCGGAGGTACTTCTTGATCTCTTCGAAAGCCTTTTGGCACTCCGACGACCATTCGAATCTTTGAGCCTTTCGGAGCAAGTGGAAGAATGGTTGACAACGGTCCGTGGCCCTGAAAATAAACCGATTGAGTGCAGTCAATCTCCCGGCCAGCTTTTGTACTTTCTTCTTGTTCCGAGGAGGCTCCATCTCCATGATCACCATGATCTGGTCGGGGTTGGCCTCGATTCCCCGCTGTGTTGTCAAATATCTCAAAAATTTACCCGAGATAACTCTGAAGGAGCACTTAGTGGCATTCAGTTTAAGGCAATATTTTCACAACACAGTGAAGACTTCTTCCAAGTGGCATAAATGATCAACTCGGCTCGCACTTTTGACCATCATATCGTCAATATAGACCTCCATGGTCTTGCCGATCTGATGCTGGAAGATTTTGGTCACCAACCTCTGATATGTGACTCCAACATTTTTCAACCCGGATGGCATTACTTTATAGCAGTAAATACCGGTGGGTGTTATGAACGCTGTATTCTCTTGGTCAGGCCCGTACATCCGGATTTGATGATAGCCTGAAAAAATATCCATGAAACTCATTAGTTCATTACCCGATGATGAGTTCACTAGCTGGTCGATTTTTGAAAGTAGAAAGCTGTCCTTCGTGCATGCGCTATTCAGGTCAGTGAATTTCACGCATACTCGTCACTTCTTATTCTTCTTCGGGACCACCACCGTGTTAGCCAGCCACTCGGGGTGTTGCACCTCGCGGATGAATCCGGCGGCTAAGAGTTTGTTCACCTCATCTCGGACCGCATCAGCATGAACAGTGGCCATCCGTCGTTGATTTTGTCAAACCGAACAGACAGTCGGAGAAATGAACAGGCGGTGTTGTGCCACTTCGGGGTCAATCCCTGACATGTCTTGTGGTTTCCAGACGAACACGTCCTTGTTTTTCACGAGGAGGTCGAGTATCGCCTTTCTCTGTTTTGTAGCGAGCAAACTCCTGACGAAAAAATATTTCTTGGGGTCAAGTGGGTCTATTGGGACCTGCTCCAGGTCTTCAAGAACCTTGTCTTCGGGACCGGGTCGGCGCTCATCGGCCTTGATCCGGTCCTGAAGTAATTGCTACCTTTTTGGGTGGATTTCCCATTCTTCAGGTAGCTCTTCTACCTCTGGCAAGGCTGACTTTCCTGCTATCGTCGCCATGTAACAACGCTTCACGGCCACCTGGTCTCCTCGTATCTCCATTATCCCCTGCGCCGTGGGGAAACAGAGGCACTGATGATATGTAAATGGAATCGCCTTCATCGCTGCGAGCTAGGATCGCCCGATGATCGCGTTGTATGGGGACGGGAGGTCCATAACTGTGAAGTGCGTCATAGTCGTCTGATCTGCTTGCCTCCGTGAAGTCCCTGGTCGAGTTGATCGCTCTCTTCGAGGTGAACGATCGTGCCTCAACCCCTCGTGAGGTCGACGGCCAGATCGCGGAGTGCGCGAGCGTTGCCGTGTACGTTGTCTATGATTGAAAGAAGAAGTACTTCCTTCCGAGACTTCAACGTTGTTGGCTATCTCGTGGGGAAGCAACAGTGTCGGTGGTTGGACTTCCCTCATTGCTGGTGGCCTCTGAATACCGTTCGTGTTGAACTGCTACATTGAAGATTCAATCATCTGTTGCATCGATTCTCGCAATCGCATGAACAAATTTTCTTGTGACCTTTCCATTGCACTCATGAGACCCTGGACTTGGCTTGCCAGGGATGCTGGCAAGCCATCCCCAGTGTTAATTTGAAGGTCACCCCCAGTGTTGGTTTGGTGGATGCCTCCATCTTGTCATTCTGGTTTGACATTGCACAGTTTCGGCTTTTCGTTCCATGTCCCACAGACGGCGTCAAACAGAGGAGGATATTTTCCCTCACAGTTAAATTTGTAATTTTCTGGGATTCAGAACTTCAAAAGGGATTTGGATAATAGATTTTTAGTAGTAGGATAATACGGGAATGAGATTTTTTGGTGGAAAAGGAGAGACTGAGCTTGGCTGTCACAAATGACTGTTCTTGATTGCCCTGAATGAGGAATCTAGAATCTGATGCCTTGAGAGTGCTGTCGCGCGACCTCTTTATAGGCTGCCTACATACCCCCTGGGAGATAAAGTCTCACGTAGTTCAGTTGGTTACTTTGTAACCATTTTGCCACTAAGAGTTAGTGGGCTATTATTTAGGGAAACGTTTCCCATAATTATTGTCTACGTCGTCCTTAATTACCCACGTTTTGGTGATAACGAGCATTAAATAACAACGTGGCAGTTACAGACGTTTGAGGTCTTCTGACCGTTTTCGCGTCTGTTCGGTATCTCCCGATATTCCTGTTCGTGCGTCATGCTTCCATGTCCTTTACTGAGAAGTAAGGTCGACCGGCCAGACCTGACGTCTGATCGTGCCTTAGACTACTCGTATCTGAGGAGTAAGGTTGACCGACCTGACCTGACGTCTCGCCGTGCCTTAGACTGCTCGTATTGGAATAATAAGGTCGACCGATCAGACCTGACGTCCGGTCGTGCCTTAGATTACCCGTATCGGAGCAATAAGGTCGACCGACCAGACCTGACGTTTGGTCATGCCTTAGATCACTCGCACCTGAGCGATAAGGTCGCCCGACCAGACCTGTTGTCTGGTCGTACCTTAGATCGCTCGAGGTGTCATTTCTTCTCGAGATATGTCCGATTAGATTTTCAAGTCTAGTCATGTCAGTACTCCAGATGTCAGTGCGTTTCGTGGGTCGGGCCCAATGGGCCTTACGCCAGATGGTCCACATACCGCTTTTACACAACACGTATCGTAGTGCAGATTCTACCTCCACAATAGGTTATTCTACTTAAAAAATATGTGGGCTCACTATCAAATCAACTGTCACCACCTCTTATAAATCACATGTCAAATCAACTATCATTTTTTTTTATCTTTTTAAATACTTATTCATACTTTATTCACATTTTACTCAAACAACAAAACATTTATTCTTACGTTTACCAACGAGAATAATTCAAAACACAACCAAACACAAAATCACTTTATCCTTATTTATACTCACTTATGCTCAGATAAATGTATACCTAAAAATAAAACCTATCCCCATTTCAAATTTGGGCTTAGGGATAATTTCAAAATCCTTATTACATTTAAATGATTACTCTACCATTTACAAATTAATTAAATTATTATATATTCCCCTTCTAAAATAAAATGCACTCTTTCTTTTTTATAACCCTCCCCTCTTACTGGATAATTTATTCCCTCTACAAGATTTAGAATTTCTATCAAATATCTAGCATGATCACTTTCCATGAATCAAATACTAAAAATTGATTTTTTATACAAATCAAACAATATGATATAATAATCTAGATTCATGATAAAAATGAATCTCAATCCAAAGCAAGTAAATGAGTTCAACAACGAGTGAATCTACTTTTAAAATACTTTATAAAATTCAAAATCAAATCCACTCCGATCCAAACGCGCGGAGAATATCATCCAAAAATCTCCCGAAATCATCACGAAATCTCACTCGGAAAATGAAAAGAAAAATCAAACAAAATCAACGGCCACGATTAAAATCATCCTCCCTATAAAACCCCACTCCCCCCCAAATCAATAACTCACCGTCTCTCTCCCTCTCCCTCCCCCCACCTTCACATCACCATCAACAATGGCGGGCGATCGTCCGGCGATCCCGCTCTCTCCGCCGTTGAAAGACGAGCTGGACATAGTGATCCCGACGATCCGGAACCTCGACTTCCTCGAGATGTGGAGGCCCTTCTTCCAACCCTACCACCTCATCATCGTCCAGGACGGCGACCCCTCGAAGACGATCTCCGTCCCCGACGGCTTCGATTACGAGCTCTACAACCGGAACGACATCAATCGGATCCTCGGCCCCAAAGCCTCCTGCATCTCCTTCAAGGATTCCGCCTGTCGGTGCTTCGGATTCCTCGTCTCCAAGAAGAAGTACGTCTACACCATCGACGACGATTGCTTCGTAAGTGCTTGATCTATCGATCCTTCGATCGATCTCTTGTTTCAATTTGGTCTTTTGTGTCAGATCTGGATCTGATGAGTTTCAGACGTGTTTGAATTCGGAGCGGATGGTGTTTTTTTTTATATTTTGAATAATTGATAGATTAGATCTGAATCATAGGAATTCTCACATCATTTAAAATGCATATGTTGTGGCTTTTGAATTTTATGATTATCGAACAAAATAATTGAATTTAAACAATGTTTAATATAATTATAATATTATATATACTTTTATAATATATGTGATCGCTATCTTTATTCGAATATGAATTCAGAGATATTTTTTGAATTGATGGTTAGATCTGAGTATAGTTTTTCTCACATCTTTTACATATTTTTAAATATACATATGTTATAACTTTTGAATCTTATGATTTTGGAATGAAATAGTTGAATTTAAACAATGTATAATATAAATATATATAATTTTATAATATATGTGGGAGATATCCTTATAGTCAAATATGGATTCAGAAATATTTTTTGAATAATTGATGGATAGATCTAATGATAGTTTTTCTCACATCTTTAATTTTTTTGTTAAAATGCATTGCTAAACTTTTAGCCTTATGATTATCGAACAAAATAATTGAATTTAAACTATGTATATATAATTTTATAATATATGCGGGAGGTATCCTTATATTCAATTATGGATTTAGAAAGATACTGATATTTTTTGGATAATTGATTTTTTTTTTCGCGTGAGTAGGTCGCAAAGGATCCGGAGGGGAAGGAGATCAATGCGTTGGCGCAGCACATCAAGAACCTTCTGACGCCGGCTACCCCCGGATTCTTCAACACCCTGTATGATCCGTACAGGGAGGGGGCTGATTTCGTCAGGGGGTACCCCTTCAGCATGAGAAATGGTGTTTCGACTGCGATCTCGCACGGGCTCTGGCTCAACATCCCCGACTATGATGCCCCGACCCAGCTCGTCAAGCCGCTTGAGCGCAACACCAGGTACAATTTTGGGCCTAAATATGAATTGGTGACGCCAAATTGCCAATTAGTATGAATTGGTATGAATTAGTACCAATTCATACCAGTTTGAGTGTCTTTTTATTTTTTGATGCGTGATGACGGATTTGAGGAGGACAGTGGGGATTGGATGGGTGTTTCCGGTAGGTATGTGGACGCGGTGTTGACAATACCGAAGGGGACTCTGTACCCAATGTGCGGGATGAACCTTGGATTCGATAGGGAGCTCATTGGACCTGCAATGTACTTTGGGCTCATGGGGGACGGACAGCCCATCGGGCGGTACGACGACATGTGGGCTGGATGGTGCTCTAAGGTAAACATTGATCCGATGTAATTTGTAGATTTTACCTGATTGATGTTTTATCATATTATTCATGTTTAAATCATGTATAGTTCTCCATTAATTAGTGAATTTTTATATGAACACCGGTCCAGGTTTTCCTTGATCATTTTGTATAGAGATGATAGAGGGTGAGGAATTGTTGGGATTATAAAGGAACTTGACTACCATAATATGACATGATCATGAGCTATCATTTAATAAATCCAATAAATATTTAGATTTCTTTTAGTATTTCTCGTATTTATCCATGCGTTCTTTAGAGTGTCATTCTGTACTGTCTTGGAGTGAAAATGGAGGAAAGTGAATGAATTTGGATCAAATGAAAAGTGATGAAACTGAAATCTTTTTGCCTTTGAACAAATTCCCATTGTTCTAGGCTTCTAGAAATGGAAAATGACAGAAAATGATTCCGTCACTTTCTCTCACATTCATTCTGGTAGAGGCAAAATTAATCCCTCTTCAAATAACACAAAAGAGATAAAGGAAATGAAGGGAAAAAAGTAAAAAAAACCCTCCTTTTATTCGAATCAAACACCAATTATTTTGAGTGATCGGACAAATTTTATTTATTTCCCTTCATTTTACTTCAGTTTTTTGTGCACGCGCGCACACAGTCTTGTATCCTCATTTCTTTCGAACTCTGAATTTCTCCATTGCTAAATCTCCAATTTAACCATTTATTGCTACAATGAACATCATGTAATGTCAAAGGATTGGTAATCAGGATCCATGGATTCTTCGAAAGATTAAATCCCATATACTTTAGTCCAAAAATTCAGACCTTGATGTGGTATATATTCATGATTTGATTTTTCAACAGGTGATATGTGACCACTTGGGCTGGGGAGTGAAGACCGGTCTGCCCTACATCTGGCACAGCAAAGCGAGCAACCCGTTTGTGAACCTGAAGAAGGAATACAAGGGGATCTTCTGGCAGGAGGACATAATCCCCTTCTTCCAGAATGTGGTCCTCCCAAAGGAGTGCACGACCGTCCAGAAGTGCTACATCGAGCTCTCCAAGCTCGTTAAAGAAAAGCTTGGCCACATCGACCCCTACTTCCAGAAGCTCTCCGAGTCCATGGTCACCTGGATCGAGGCCTGGGACGAGCTCAACCCGTCTGAGCAGGCCAAGCCTGTCCCAGAGAACGGTAAGCCCGCAAAGGCTTAAAAAAAATTATGATGATATCTTTCCTTTCATGGGAAATCTGTTTCTGCTTGCTATAGATTCAAATATGTTGGTTTAGCTTACTTGTGTGTCGCTGATTTTGGATTTGATAATTAAAATAACACCAGGTGGAATATCTTAGTATGACAGTGTTACTCTATAGATGTTTTTGTAATTCAGTTACTTAATGTCCTAATAAATAGATATTTTATGTTTATGCAATCTGTATCCATTTTTATTAAATTCTAGAGAGTCCATATTGAAATGTTCAAACATGTGTCAATGTTGCTCACAATTGATAACACCATATTAACATATATATATATGATGTGGATGAATTGTTCAAGATATTTCTATCAAATAAAACTTATAAAATGATGTGACTGCTTCCAAATTGATTCAACTGCTTTTGTTGGAGTTATCCATAGATCATTCGCAGCTAATATAATTGAAGACCTTGGGGTCTGTTGTGCTGAAAATGATGATTTTCAATGTTTGATGTGTCAGGGAAGGGGAGACTCTTCCACTTATTAGTATCACTACTTTTGTTTATTTGTTGTTTGTTAAACGTCTAACAAATGAGAAAATTAATACTTTGATGTTCTTGACACATCTATCAAACATATTTCTAAACACAAACATATGCATGGAAAGAGTTGTCATTTAAAATATCATAAATTTGTATTCATCTTTTTATCCATCACCTATTCTCAGTTTTCATCCATCACTTATTCTTACAGAAAGTCGGTATAGGTGATAATTCTGTTTTTTCACCCCCAAATGAGGGGTTAGTGGATAATTTAAGTGTCATCTTATTTAAACACAAACCCAAACATGAAATTAAATTGTATAATGATATGAATAGAATGAAGATAAAATTACATCTAACCTCATTTTCAATCTGTGTTTCTAATTTTTTTAAAATATTATATCTCATAGTATACCTCATTAGCTAATGAGGTACATGCATTTATATAAAAAATGAAGCATATATTCATTAATGAAGCATATGCGGGTTGGAATTGCGGCTGGAAATAGATCTGTGCCCATAGGATAATGATCCACTTAGGCATCCGCAACGGGTCGGCCCGCAGCCAAATAAACAGGGTAGGTCCAAATTTTAAACGTGTTATTTCTTTTGATTTGTAAATTTTAAGTTGTTCATTTATATATATGTGAAATAATACAAAATTGAAAGTAAATGTTGAGAAACAATATCTATTGAATCTTTAGAAATAAAATATGAAATGAATTAATTACTTGAAAAATTGAATCACTACATGTACCTAAATAGGTTGACATTTACATAAATATTAATAATCCATATAATTCAATTACAATTTAAATAAAAATTACATGTGATTTATTCATTGTATTGCCCCCACGGGTCTTGAAAATGGGTCAGGTTGGCCTGGCCCACGAATGGCCCGTGCTGGGTTTTCGGACCTCGAGCCAAATGAGGGCCCTTAGATCTACTCAATTCTATTCTTAGGACACGTTTGAGAACGCGTTAGAGTTGAGTTTGCGTTACCAAACACTATAGAACGTTGCCTCCCTCCAGACAAAACAAATAATGTTCACATTTGAGCATTGTTAATGGCGTTTGAAGGATTTTCTTTTTTTCTCATGTTTAAAACTCTTCAAAACTCCATTTCTCCACCACGAGGCTGCTTCCTTCATGCACTCCAAAACAGGTCTTATGGCTTATTTAAAAACATATTTGAAGAGTTTTTAGGTTTACAGGAAGTTGTTTTTTCTCAAACCCATTTCTAAACAAAAACTGATGTCAAAAGCTGTAGATATATATTTATATAAAAAAAGTGCTCAAAACATGTGTTTTTCAGGTAGCTTTCTATAAAACTCTTCAAAACTCCATTTCTCCACCATAAGGCTGCTTCCTCCATGCAGTCCAAAACAGGTCTTAGGGCTTATTTAAAAACATATTTGAAGAGCTTTTAGGTTTACAGGAAGCTGTTTTTTTCAAACCCATTTCTAAACAAAAACTTATGTCAAAAGCTGTAGATATATATTTATATAAAAAAATGCTCAAAACATGTGTTTTTTAGGTAGCTTTCTATAAAAATCAGTTTTAAATTTTGTTTTTATCTAAAATCAATTTTTCAATCATGCAACAAAACCAAGCCTTAAATCAATATCTTATTTGAATGATACATGAATAATATATTAAATATGAGACTAGAAAGGTGGACTTGGCTCAGGGAGCGCTAGCATTAAAATCATCAACTTTTTTTTAAACATTGGGACCATGGAAATCTTAGGTGCAATAAGTTGTTGAACAATAATGCATCTTCCAATAAACAGACAAAACGTGTACATACTACTTTTGATTGGAGTTTTGGCCATGAAAACGACAAACAAAACAGTTTATCAAAATAGTTTGTTGTCGGTATCACCTGTATTTCTATGTAAAAAGTCACAGATCCCCTCCTCATTCTTTTTTAATTTTTTAAATTATATTTTATAAAACGAGAAATATAAACTCTGAATTGTATTGAAAAATAATTTTTTTTAATAATATATATATAAGCATGAATGTTACGATGTTCATTTTTTATTTGTCCAAGATTAGACTCGCACATATATACATAATTGATGTATTATTTCTTTATATTTGATTTATATATTTAAATGTGTAAATATATAGGTAAATGATTTTTGCATATATACGCTTGTTAAATTCTAATTTTGTAAAAATATCTCTAAAAAAACTCAATGTAAAAATACACCTAAAAAATTTGAAGTGAGTGCAACAGTGCCCTGTGGTCAAATTTCGTCTAATTTGATTAATATTTTCTGTTTTTATTATGTTATAAGTGGAAATGACTCTTGTACTTTCAGGTTACCCAAAGTAGGTTTTTTTTTTTTTCATATATACCCCTCTTAAAATCCGTGTTTGTAGAATTATCACTTTTATTTTTACTATTACATAAATATCCCTAAAATTTTAATACGTCGCGCAAATTTGCCCATGAGGTTGGTGCTCGTGAAGATTTATTAGAATATCTTCATTAGCCACCGTAATCACATGTAAATAGTCCAAAATATCATCATCATGCTTTTTTGAATGGTCGAACCCTAGTTCCTTCTTCCTCATTTAACCTTCTCTTTTTCTTTTTTCATGTAAGGTTGAGTAGAGTGTGTGATTTAAGTGAGAGATAAACTAATCATTTTATAGTGTACTGATAAAGTTAAGAATCTAACTGTGTTCTTAACAACGATTGACAGATGGGCAAATTTGTACAATTTATTAAAATTTCAAGGGTATTTATGCAATAGTGAAATAATAGGGGTAATTATGAAAATATGGGCTTTAAGAGGGGTATTTATGTAAAAAAAACTTTTTTTTTCAAAATTAGTAAGGGCATTTAGATCAATATATATGTAGAGTTAGATTTTGTAATCATGATTGATCCAGAGTTCTATACGGCGTGTGGTATAGGGGTACGGTTGCACTCACTCAATGTTTTTAGGGGTATTTTTGTATTGTGGGTTTTTTAGAGGTAAATTTGATAAAAATTGAAATTTAACAGGGGTATATATGCAAAAATCTCTATATGTAATGATATGATTGACTGTATTACTGTGTATGTAAAATTATGCATCAGAATCCATCATGTATGTAAGAAAGAGAAAATCATGGAGAATCTTATCTTACCTTTGTAGCTTCTTTGTCACAAAAGAAGCTTCTACTTAAATCCCACAAATAATTTTTAAATTTTTACTTAATATCATTGCATTATTATTTTTTATATGAAACCTAACTTTTTTTATAATATTTTATATTTTAATAAGTAATCAATCATCATTTTATACCATATTGAAATTCAGAACTTTTTGTAACTCTGCTTTTGAACACCGTGTCTCCAAGAAGGCTGAAGTCCTCAATCATTTGTGCGTTTGGCACACAAAAAAAATTTAAGCTTTTAGTTTTTTTATAAGCTAAAGTTAAAAACTGTTATCAAACATATCGACTTAAATACATCATCATTACTAGATTTTATTAAAGGATTGTGTTCCAAAATCTGTGTTTCATAAAACAACCATCATCATTACACTCTCAAAAGGTATGCATAAGACATATAAATTAAAAGTTAATTTTTAAACTATGTTTTCAACATCTAGTCATTCAAACTGAAACAACTTATAGTTGATATCCACCATATTCAAATTGGGATGGATTTTTTATCAACTATCCCCCTAGTGACACAACCTAGAACAACAACATTGGGCAATTGGTTTGGATTATGGAATAATATTGATGTTTCAAAACGGACCTGAGTGTATATGCCTTTTAAATGAGTGAGCTGCCATTTTTCATGGGTTCTGATCAAATATTTTTATCAACTTTTGGTTATCAAATATATTCCATAAGAATCATGTTAAGAACAATCTCACTAACAGTTGATGGTTTTTTAAAATACTAAACAACTTCTAATAAAGTATATATATTTTTAAATATATATAATTATATTATTAAAACATAGACTCATTAAATTAAAATGATAAAATTGTTAATAAAGTATATACACTATCGAGACATAAATTATTGGTGGGACTGTTTTCATGTATTAGGGGTGCAATTTGGTCAGTTTGGTTCGATTTATTATAAATTCAAATTAAACTAAGTTAAAATCACATGTAAGTATGTAACCGAAAATCGAACTTAACCGAAAATTGAACTGAAATTCCAAAACTGAAATGAACTGATTTTAGTTTGGTTATCCCAAACTAAACCAAACCTAATTGTTAAAGATAACCCTTTTTTTTCTTCCTACCCATTTGGGTTGGTTAATTTTTTTTTGTTCGGTTTACAACTTTACATAAATATTTGAAAAACTAGATTGACGGGAAAAATTATAGTATCAATTTGTGTGAATATTAATGGTATAACAAATTTTTAATATAAAAAGAATGATGTAAGTGATTATTGATTATGAATAATCATGTGTTTAAATTAAATCCAGTTTAATTAAATTGATTTTTTAAGTAAAGCCAAACACCTATGTGGGTGTATCAAGAGTGGGTTTTGCCGGTGGGCAAATTGTAATTGCAGAATATCTCACTTGTTTTGGGTGGTAAACCCTCTTCTACCACTTTTGTATTATTTGAATTGGGTATAATCCCTTAATATATTTAAGGCAATATGCCTACCATTTTATTAAAAAAAAAGAGTAAAACAAACACAAATTAAAAATAGATTGATTTATTAATTTTTCAATGCATACCTAAATCAAACAAAAAAATTAGGGTTTTTTGCATGTATACCATAAAAAATATGCTATTTATTTTTATACCATTCCAAATAACCTATTTATTTTTATATCATTGGAATATTTAGAATTTATGCATATTTATCATCTTAGTTAACTTTCATCCAATTTTTCAATAAAACAGTTAAAGTCTTAGAGAAATGACCAAATTACCCTAATTTTTTTATTTTGCATATTTTACCTTACCAAAAGAAAATATTTATAAAAATAAAGATATTAATTTTAACATGAAAATGATAAATTTCATATAAAATTCAAAAACATAATAATTAAACGTACAAACTATTTATTAGCAAAAACATATTAATTATTAATACTTACATTAGTAAAAATGAAATAAAGTTATTTTGATAATCATATATATTACAAAATGACAGATTTAAAAAAAAAAACTAGATCTTGATTCACTTGATTGGAAGAAATGGAAAGAAGGGGTAAAGTTGAATGATTCACGGTTGATTTGGAAAGAACAAAAGATTAATTAAGTTATTATGATTAATTATTTACATTATGACATATTATATATTAATGTTATTTTTATTTCTTGGTTAAAGAAACTAATTATAGTTAATGTTTATTTTGATTAAAAAGGATAAAAGGGGGACACGTTTTTGTATTAAATTTTTTTTATGGTATAAAAATAAATACGTTATTTATGATGGTATAAAAATAAATACTATATTTTTTATGGTATACATGAAAAAAAACCCTAAAAAATTATTGATCCAAACAACAATAAACAACACAAAAAAGAGAGTTTATTTTTGAAAACTTAATTAAGGGTCCATGTGATCATCCATTACTTATTTTTAAGTCCATGAAACTTTTTAAGTTTTTTAATCCTTGAGATGGTAAAAAATCATCTTTAGACCCTGGAACCATCTATCAAAAAATTGAAAATACTCTTCGACCAATTTTTCCATTTAACACTTTTTAGTACATTGTTAAATACCTCCATTACATTGGTAATCGTTAACCTTTACAAAATGTTAATCGGTGGCGAGAGATATTTTTTATATTTCTAACAGATAAAATAACAAAATCTGTTTCTAAGGATCTAAGATAATTTAAGAACCTAAATTTTTTTTTATAGGTGATCACAGGGACCTTAATTATTATTATTATTATTATTTTTTGAGAAAACACGTAAAGGAAAGTGTTGACTCTATTGCTTCCGTCGCCACGAAAAACGAATAGGGTCTCGTACGCAAAAAAATAGAAAGAGAATCGACTTTTCGTCGTCGTTCGCTGTGCGTTCTCATTATCATCTCCCGCAAACAAGAAAACCAAAACCAAAATCAATATCAATATTAAAACAAAACCTAATCTCCTCTTCCATCAACAACGACGGAGAGAGACAATGGAGGAGACCCTGCTTCGCTTCCGAGCCACCGCGAACGGGTTCCTCTCCCGATACGAGCCTCTCGTCCTCCTCGTCGCCCCTCTCTTCGCCCTCCTCGTCGCCCGGGCCGTCCACTCCCTCCTCCTCCACGTGCACCGCCAGGGCCTCAAACCCGTCCTCGTAGGGTTCTTCATGAGCTCCGTCAAGTTGAGTCGCGGGGACTTCTTTTGTGATTTCTTCTGTATTTGTTTGCTCTTCCTCTGTTTTTAAGGGTGTTTGAATTTCAGGTTGATTCCAGGCGTGAATAAGTACATCGAAGCCGAGAAGATGAAGGTTTTTTTTTTAAAATTTTTTTAATTTTTGCGTGTTAAATTTTTAAGAAATTGTGATTTTTTGCCCAATTTTTATTGATGTGATTCATCCATAGAGCATATTTATATAGGATGTTTGAGATTATGGACTTGCACTGAATTACTTGTTCTGGTTGAATATATTCTCGAATTTGAATGTGTTTTCTTCAAAAGTTAACTTTTTGAGCATTCAAAGGAACATATTTTTCATTTCATGCTTATGTATAATAGATAGGAAATTAGGTGTTCTCCTCGATTTTATGATTTATCAGGTTGTCGAGTTGTCGAGAAGTTACAAAACAAAAAAAAAGGAAAGAAAAAAGAGAGTTCTTATATATAAATTATGAAAAAAGGAGCTTTTTGGTATCCAATAACATTGTGCTTCGAATCTAATTTTAACAGCTGCTTTAAGTGGAAAGTTCCTTTTCAAATGCGTCCTAACACTACTGAATTTCTTATCCTGATTGAATAGATTCTTGAATTTGAATGTGTTTTACTTCAAAGTTGGCATTTTGAGCATTAAATGGAACACATTTTCATTTCATGCTTATGCATGGTAAATAAGAAATTACATGGTCTTTGCAATATCTTTGATTTATCAGGTTGTTGAGAAGTTGCAGTCTGGCACCAAATCCAAAAGAGATAGTTGGAGAAGTGAATTGCCAAGCGTTGGTCTTGGAAGAGGGGTTGTGGAAAAGTTGGAAGATTCGAAAAGGAATGACGTCGTCTGGCAGGGCAAATGCTCTGGTACAGTGTATGTTTTCCATTTGATGAAAGGGTATTTATGTATCAGTAAATTAGAGTTTCGGTCATAAAACTTATTTTACGGTTCTCTGTGTGCCATTCTTTGCAGATACATTGGTGGAAATGAGTCTGAGGGCCATTTTTCTTTGGTGAATGAGGCATATTCAATGTTAGTGAGACTTGGTGTATTTTATATATTGAGTGAAGGTTATTAAATGTTGCAAAATATATTGGTCTTCTGTCATCTCGAGCATGATTGCAATATAAGGATCTTGGAACTTATTTTCTGAGTGAATAATCCCATTTGGGGATGTTTCTTTATCTTGATTTTTTCAGGTTCTTTGTTCTTCCATATGTTGTTCTTTACTGCCCTATTGCATGCCATTAGTTTATATGCAATCAATAAATGTGTTTGACTTTAAAATGCAATCGAATTGAAATTTTCCTTATTGTTTACTTAATATAACGACATCTATCACAGTCACTCATTATGCTGATTTTTTTATTTTTTTTACATATGTTATTTGCAATGTATGTTGTTATGTACTTATTGAGGGATTAGCTTCCATTTCTCTCTCTCTCTTGTTTTGCCAGTAATTCTGCTTGTCTTGATAGAAAACTTAGAGAGTTGGCACGATATAGGAGGTTAAAGAAATATTAGTTGTTTAGAGTGGAGTCCTTGGATACGTCATAATGTACAACCCTCCACTTTCAAGCTGTTTTGGATGGCAATAAATAACCATGTTGTGGCATAAGAATTCATGTGAAAGGTTCATTATAAGTTGTTTCTTTTGTAAACTTACTAATTTTTTCCATCCTCATAATCCTAGGTCTCCTACTCGTTTTCCCTATAGAATCAACCCTAATGACCTTACATGTTCTAACTTTTTGGCGCATTTCTATCTGATTCTGTCACTTGTGATGGTTGCACATTCCCAAATCATTTGCATAATGTCCTGTACTAATGTGACTCTTAAGCTTCCTCTAATTACACTGACTCGGCTTCCTTGTTGTCACCACTCATGACTGATTGTGTTTTGTACTCTGCCCCATCTGCTGTCCTGTTTGGACTCTATGAGAAAATATTTTAGCCAAGGCTCTTTAAACTGTACTCTTTATATTATATTTAAATTTGTTTTAAAGATGATGATGGTGAAAGATATCTCGCACTTTCCAACTGGAATGACGGTGATTTTGGATTATAAATGTTATATTAAAAATTTCATAAAGTTGCCTGGGATTATGGATGGTTTTTTTGTCATACTTAGCTGGAGTTATATTCCCTCATTAAATATGGATATGCAATGGAGTGGCTCAGAGTAGCAGTGAATTCGCATCACATAAAGAGGGGTAGTGTGGGTTTTCTATCAGTGTGTTTATTAGAGTACTGAAACAGTACTGTTTCTCCTATGCAAATTCTCACTCTACAGCATTTTCTTTGGACATGACCCATTTAGTCTTTCTTATATATTAAATAATGAGAATTATGAATTATGCTAATGGACATTATTAATATTTCATATACCATTTATGAATGTTGAGAAGTATGTCAAAGTAGTTTAAGCTTTTAATCTGTAGATATCTGATAAATACATTCTTTTCACATGTGTTATGTGCAGACATATAGCGTAGATTACGTTGAGGATTAGGATGTATAGGCTATCTACTAAAATGATTGGATTGTGTTGCTGTATCAGTCAATAAACTTGCATGTAGGTTACTTGCTTGAATCCTCCTATGTAAAAATATTCATTGAGCATTGCATCTTATATAATTTTGGAAAATGATATGTCCAGCCCTGTATGTAGCCCCGTCAGTAGTCCCCAACCATTTTGATTTTTTTAAATATATATTCGCCTAATGAAGTACATACTATTATGAAAGTGAAGTACATGCCTAGGTAAAACTAATACATAATTTTAATTTTTTTTTGAAAAAATGATTTTTTTAAATCAAGGATACACTACATTGATGGAGTATATACTGCCATTGGACAGTATGTACTCCACTGATGGAGTGTATATAGTCGATTGGGGTCTGCCTCCGGATTACAGACGAGGCTACAAATGGGACCGAGTGTAACATTCTATAAATTTTCAGTTCAGTTTTGTGGGCTTTAATGTTTCTTTTGTTCTCCTAGCATATTTATTTGGATGAATTGTTTTCCAGGTCAACATTTCCCAATTCATCAATTAAATGTGAAAATCTTATTATTTTTGCAGAAAAAATAATTTTATCTTTGATTGTTACCTAGTTCTAACTTTTGAGATATTAAACAAATCATTGACATTTTTGCTTGTTTATTTTTATTTCTTAAATTTCAACCTGATAATGCAAATACTACAGAGCCTTTCCTATCCCGATAATGATGTATATTTATTAAAAAAGGAGGAGCTAGGAACAGGTGATTTTCCATATTGATTTGGCATGTAAATCTGTGATCAGCCCCGGTTGATGCTTCTATCCTGTTTCTCAGAGTTAGAATTGCAAGGTACTAGCCACTTAATATTTTAATATATCTCATTTCAGGTTTTCCCATACAAATCCGTTGCATCAGGATGTGTTTCAAAGTGTAGCTCGATTTGAAGGAGAGGTTGTTGCCATGACAGCTGCCCTATTTGGCAGTAAAGACAAGTCCTCAGGAGGACAGATATGTGGCAACATGACGTCAGGAGGAACCGAAAGTATTTTGTTGGCTGTTAAAACATCACGTGATTACATGAGAATGAAGAAGGGGATCACAAGACCAGAGATGTCAGTTGCATTTACTTGTGTTTTTGGGTAGTTGAAAACTTTTAAAAATTTATTAAAACATTGTGTTTTTCCTGCAATAATAGGATCATTGCCGAATCTGCACACTCTGCATATGACAAGGCTGCACAATATTTTAACATCATTGTGCGACGTGTCCCTGTTGATGAAGAATATAAAGCTGACGTGAGAAAAACAAAGCGCTGCATCAACAAGAACACTATTATGGTATGCATTTAATATGTCAGTTGTTTCTTATACACTCAAATTTTGACTACTCCAGTATATCTTTTAACATAAATTTCGTCTGTACGGAAAAAAAACTGAAATCTTGGGAGTCAATAGCTTGCAACCTGTTTGAGGGCATTCAGTTGCAGGATTTGTGTTACCACATCACCACATGCCCTTGAACTTTCTGTTATAAGCTCCCAAGACTATTGAGAAAAGTTGTACTTCCGATGTTAGGAATTTTAGCAGTATTTAATCTATATTACAAAGGTTCAGATTATGTTAATGTTATTAACTTTGATTCATATTCTCTCAGATTGTTGGATCAGCGCCAGGGTTCCCACATGGTGTCATTGATCCTATTGAAGTATGAAATTCTTCTATTCTGAATATCTGTATCTCATATGAATTGTGTTGTCTTATTGTTTATTGTTTATTTATTCATTTTTATCATCTTCTCAATTCATGATATGTTAATGTTGGTCATCTAAATTCCATGCTTATTGCACACAGGCACTTGGTGCATTGGCGTCAAGCTATGACATTTGCTTCCATGTCGACCTTTGCCTTGGGGGATTTGTATTGCCATTTGCTCGTAAGCTTGGGTATGCAGGGTCAGATTGTTAGTATATCTGTATTTCTTTTCTTCTGCAGATGTAGAAAGATTTTTAAGAAGCAACATCATATATGTACAGTTGTTTTATATCATACAAAACAAGGTAAAAGACAACAGAGGATGTTCAACATACCTTAGGTCCCTGTCATTTGGATATGGAACGAACACTCCTTTAAAGAAACAAAGCTAGAATATATCATCAAACGGTGTGCTATATTTCTGGTGTCCCGAGTCATATCCCCATACCATATTTATTTAAATGAAGTCCATTTCACAATTTGAAAAACCTTGTATGTTAGTCTTTTATTAGGCTGGGTCCTATGTAAATTTTATTTTTGTGCAGGTACCCCATTCCGCCTTTTGATTTTTCTGTAAAAGGAGTTACTTCTATTTCAGCAGATGTACATAAATATGGGTTAGGTCCAAAAGGCACAAGTGTTGTTCTATATAGGAATCATGAAATTAGAAAGGTAACTTTCATCATGAATTTGAGTAGAGTTATTGTGAAAATTTTTAACTGACTGTCGAATGAAAACTAATTTTAGTTTGCCTATTGCATCTAAATATTTACTAATACTTCTTTTCCATCTGTGCTTTTGGTTGTTTCTGCTGTCCTGCCACAACAGAATCAATTTGTAGCAGGTAAGTCACAAGTCACATGCTCTACAACTTGCTTTTATTATTTATAAGTAATAAATAGTTTTGTTACTATGTATTGGTATTCGGTTAGAAATTCCTAAGATGACTTAAATATACATTTGACCCATTATCTTTTCTCTTCCTTTTTTCTGAGAATGGCATAAACCAGTGTTTTTCTTTGAAAAGAAAAAAGAAAAGTTAATTTGGTTCTTGCTGATTCAAATAACCATTAATTAACAACTTTGTTGTGACAGGGTTTATATATGTGACATGTATGTAAGATTAAATTTGTTGAAAAATACCGCCGTCACAAATCAAGGTAAAGAAGATAAAAAAAAAAAAACACAATCACATGAGAGAAGATTACATGGTTCGGCAAAATATTGCCTACACCATGGAGAGAGGAGAGATTTTTCACTACTTTTTTTGGCTTACAAACTCTATGTATGTTGGCTACACACCTGACTCTCCCTCTTAAAACCCTAGGTTGCCTCTCAATGATATGAGAAACTCATGAATGAGTATATATATCATTGATATATTACCACATTACCCCAACATATAATACATAAATTACATAATTATCATTACACGTGAAAAATACCCATGAGCAAATAATTGGATATTGTCTACTTTATTGGGGGAATTGCCCTCCACCCTCTAGCGAGCTAACTGTGTAGCTCGACGCGTGTTACCATTTGTAGTGGCATATAATATTTAGACCATGTGGGGGGGGGGGGGGGGGGGGCGCTGTTGGAGACTCCGTTGCCTGCATTTCTTCATTGATATCTAGAAACCGGAATGCAAGACATGATGTTATTTTCCTATAAAGCTACAAAAATCCATATTTTAATTTTTCCACGGGAGTAGTGCATTGGGCTTCACTATTTCTGTAAACAAGTATTCATGGCATTCTTTATTGATATTGATTGCTCCTCCATCTATGTCCTACAGTTACTGAATGGACAGGGGGTCTTTATGTGTCCCCAACCATCGCTGGAAGTAGGCCAGGGGGACTGATTGCTGGGGCGTGGGCGGCAATGATGTCACTAGGCGAGGAAGGTGAGATGCATTATTAATATGATGGGATGGTATCCGGTCAGTGCTCTATCTTATCAATTTTTTCAGTGAAGGATTGACACGTGTCATGTCACACATGCTTAACATATGAGTTTTATGATAATTTTAGACATATGTCAGTCACCCAATGGGAACTAATAGGATCCCATATCTAATGTGAGCATTCAAACTGGGATACTTAAATGCTTTTATGACATAAAGGTGATAATCAGGTGAATCACTTATTTAGTGGCTTACCATTTTGATGGGGGTAGAGCATTCAATACAAGCTTCTTTTATTGATATGGTCCATGTGAATCAATTTCCATTTGGACTGGTATCCATCAATAGATTCTTTTATCATCTATGCTTATTTTATTATTATTTTTGGGTAGGTGCTACTTCATTTTAGTACTTTGAATTATTTGATTGTTCCCATTTTTCATTAAAGTTCATGTCTCATTAACACTACATGTCTTATTTAAAAATTATTTTTAAAAATTAAATATGTATTAAAGCATAATACATATTTTAATTTTGCAACAAAATGTAAACCAAAAAGGAAAAAAAAACCTGGACTAAAGTTTTGCTCTGCTAGATTCCAGTGTTGGGTTTTGATTAATTTGCCTACTGTTCTGATGTTATGGATTTGATTTAAATATCAGTGATTTGCATGTCATAAGTAATTTTTCAATTTTCATATTTTTTTTCAAACTTTCTTCCAAAGTTTTATGAACTTACCTGAATTATACATACCAAACTGAAAATTTTTGTCCTTGCCGAATTATTCCCTATTTCTGAACCGGTGACAAGGCTACTTCAACTATCTAACTCTTCTCTTCTGCCTTTTAGGTTACCTGGACAATACCAAACAAATCATGGAAGTATCCAAAAGGATACAGAAAGGGTAAAAATTTTCTTTCACTACATTCATTCAATCATCCGCGACATGTGACATCCCACATAAGCCCTGTTTCATGCAGTATTCAGGACATCCCAGAATTACATATAATCGGAAAGCCAGACATGACAGTCATAGCGTTTGGGTCGAACGTTGTAGACATTTTTGAAGTCAACGACATAATGTCGTCGAAAGGGTGGCACTTAAACGCATTGCAGAAACCGAACAGGCATGCCTCTTGCCAATTTTTGTTCATCTTGATATTAAAATAATAATAATAATCTCTGCAAGACATTGACTGATGAAACTCTATTTTTTGCAGCATTCATATCTGTGTGACACTCCAACATGTTCCAGCTGCTGATAACTTCCTGCAAGATCTGAAGGAATCAGTGGACACTGTAATTCTCATTGACTCTGCATATTGATGTTGATATTTATTTTTATTTATTTATTAATATTTTTTAATATTTGATATTTATAGGTGAAAGCGAATCCGGGACCGATCAGTGGAGGGCTTGCACCAATATATGGTGCTGCAGGGAAGATGCCAGACAGGGGTCTGGTGCAGGACTTGTTAGTAGAGTTCATGGATGGAAGCTGTTAAGACATGGTTTAGTAACTTAAAATTGATTATCATTTTTAAATATTGTTTTCTGCAAGGATGATTAATAAGTGGCTCCATTAGAATCATTTGGTTTATTGATATATGGTTTCTATTGTATGTAATGTTTATTTTTAAATAATAATTTTGTATTCGGATGGGAGACTTGCATGAGTGAAATAAAATTACAGGGCTTCTTTTGGAATCAGCTTTCCAAATTAACTTTGTTCTAAATTGATTATGGTTCACTGTACTGCTAATGTGTCGTGTTAGAATGGCCAACGTGTCGCGCGGGACTGACCCGACATGACACATATCCCCTTTGGTTGTGTTAATGAATATATATTGTACTCTAATCTCTCGTTTGGATAGCGGAATTGAGTTATTCTGGATAGATAACTATACCAGTATAGATGACAAATCTACAAGAATAAGATATTTTATGTTTGGTTGTGTTTTTTTTTATTCTCTTTAGGAAATGTAAGAATAAAAGTTGAGTTGTTTGGTTGATAAAGAATAAAATATAAATAAAGTGTAAAAAAGTTGAATTGACATGTGGATCATTTGATGTATAAGAGGTGTTGATAGGTGATTTGATGTGATAAGGTGTAAAAAGTTGATTTGACATGTGAGTCTATAAGAATAGATAAAATGAATATAGCTTATCCTAGGGGTTATTTAGAATTGTTATATTCTTTATACTCGTTTAAACTGGTTTAGTAATACCAAGTTTTACTCTGCAAACAAACAACTATTTTCCTATCCATTCTTATACCACCCTTATACTACTCTTATACTCGTTTATTCCGTTACCCAAACGGGGGTTCAACCTATCTCGTTTACATGCAAGGGCCCCCACTCAAGGATGATAGATTTAGACAATCATTGTTATTTTATATTTGAAGGTTTCATTTTAAGAATTTCTCAAGGATTTAACTTTGTTTACATTTTACATTCAGGATCAATTTTATAGTACAAATACAATCAATTGGTAGCACTAATCTTCTTAGGCTGTGCAAGCTATGTTATAAGGTTTTGAAAGCTATTACAAAGACCTCCACAAGGACTGTGTTATATGATCCTGATATGTCATAGATTCCAATAAGGAACTCCAAATATGGGAATCTCATAATGCAATGCATGCTCAGTATTCAGGGAACATAGGGACAGGCAATTCACAATCACACCCACCACGAGCTTCATTAGTCTTTTCCGCATCAATCACCAATAGAGAATATCAAACATAAACATATGTCTCACACTAAACTCACTCCAAACATTAGACACCCACATCAGTTTCTTCTCACCAAAAAAAAACATCCACACATATTTCTAGGGCAAGCTCCTGTTGATCTACAGCTCCAGCACCAGATCTGCAATTCCAGTGTTAGCAAAAAATAATGGTTCCCTGAAAAAACATATACATAATGCAGGGAGCTATTCTACATGATAACAACTAGGGATGTTTGCATGTATCCACCTCAATTTTATCAAAATTCCTTCGTTAAAAATCAAGTGTAAAAATACCCCCATAAAATCTAACACGTGACATTTAGATTTTGAAATTCTTGTTAAGATGTATAACAGACTTTTAAAAAACATAAATTATTTTGATCAATTTTGAAACATTAAGAAAATGCAAAGAAAACCTTGTAGGTAGGTTAGGTTATGAAACAACCGTTTGCATTCGTGTTTGAGATTTTTAAGTTTTGAATTTATCTAAACAGAGACTCAGATAATTAACATATAAGATGTACTTACAGTCGGCGTCGGTCTTGATCCAGAACTCTCGACCACCGTTGGATTCGCACCGTCCAATTGCCAAAGGCCCCACACCGCCGCAGGGTTGTCTTCCCTTAAAGCTCTGTGGAATCTCTTTGCCGCTGATCACAGCCGTCCGATCGGCCATCGATGGTTTTCGGGCCGTTTGGGGATCCTTCCATTGCTTGCTGGACTTCTTCAAAGGCATTGTTGGACTCTCTGGGTGGACCTTCCTATGAAATATATGTAGTATCTGTAAAATAAAATAAAATAAATAAAAAGGCTTATAATAAGGCATATAAATCCAAGTTCACTCTGATTTTCATTTTTTTTTTAAGAATGACATTCAAATAAAAAATAAAAACCTTTTCAAAAAAATAAATCATATCATATCAAATGTAAGAGAAAAAAAACCTTTGTTTTTTTTTTTTGTGTTAGTATTTCGATTACCACACATGATCATGTTCATTTGATGAACTTAAAACGTCTGATTTGTCAAATAAAAAATATGTATTATTTTGTTTAGTCTCAATTTTAGTTTTATATAGTTTATTAACGCAATATATTTTCATTAATAAGGTATATATTTTGATATAAACTTTTACATTTTTATAATATATACATACAATTCATTGGAACATATGCTTCATTAATTGAAGTTATGCATTAATAAATTAAAGTATATATACAATCTTTTCAAAATGCCACTGTGTTCTTCTCACCTTCTGCATCTTGTTCTCCACACCGGCAGCGGTGGTGCCACCACCACCGCCGCCGCCACAGCCCCCCTTGATCGATGACCTCCGCCTCATGATCTTCTTAACCAGCTGCATCACAGCCGTCGATTTCTCCGCTGACACCCTCTTATTATCCTCCGCTTCGTCGACCCTCCTCGTGGTCGGCTCCTCCTCTTTCGCCCTCATAAAAAGCTCCCCAAGCGAGGTCCTCTGGTGGTGGTGGCTCTCCTTCTTCGCCGGGCTCGTCTCCGCCATCTCTATCGGTGACCCAAATAGGTACCCCTGTCGCTAAACTTGTCAATTATTTTTAAAAAAATCCTGGATATCTAAAAAATATCCGAATCCGACATATATATGATTACATATATATTGTTTATATTTGTTATCTTGTTTTTATAAAAATAAAACTATTTGAAATCTCAATTTTACTTTCATATTATTCTAATATATCAATATAGCATTTATTATTAAATTAGTTTTCATATTTAAAATATTTAAAAACATTTTCATCTGGTCTTTATGTGAAGTTATTTGAATTTAAAAATTAATATGCGAATCTGAATTATTAAAATAAGATACAAATATTAAGATCCGTCGACAGGCATACCTGCAATGGACACACTGTGACAGACCCTCCACCGTCTAATTCTACATCAACGGCTGCGGCGGTGACGGTGGCAGCAGCCTCCGTCACAGACTTCTCTTCCCCTTCTCCTTCTCCTCCTCCTCCGTCGTCGGCAAAGAGGACCTTCTCAAGCTCGGCGTTTATGAGCTTCAGATCGATCTCGAAAGTCTGAGCATCCGCTCCGACGCCGGAAAATCGGATGTCCTCGTCGGCGGCGAACTGGGTGAGGCCGGCGCCTAGGGTTCCGATGGCGAGGAGGCCGTTTATGAGGTCTGAAGACGGCCGCGGCGGCGGAGGCACGGCGTAGTAGTCGTCGAATGGGTAGGTTCCGAAAGAGCTCCTCTTCCCGGCGTCGGAGATCTTGTCGTCGGCGACGGGGGTCGGACGGCCGGAGATGCAACAGCACGAGTTGCCTGAGCAGGCGCATTTTAGTTAGTTACATGAATGGTTACACTAACGTGCGCGAATTTTTATTTTTATTTTTTTAATTAAACCGTGGCCACGTGAGCCCCGGCTGTTCTTGCATGGCTTGATTGATAAATCCATGCAGAGAAACCACGTGAAAGGAGTGGCGCACGTTAGAATGGATCGGTGATTCTCATCTAACATGCGCAGATGTGGTTTTTCAGATCGTCTGGTCCGGCGGTGCCCTTGGCCGTCCGATCGGAAATCAATGGACAGGATTGAGAGATATATGCGTATGTGTGGATCGTCGGAGATGACGGAGGTGGAGGTTCTTACCGGCGATGGAATCTTTTGACGGATCGCCGGCGCCCTGCCGGAACTTTCGGTGCATCCAACCTAGTAACTGGCACACACATTCACCCATAGTTGTTAATGCATGTAACACATGAAGATATGATGATATGATGAGAGTATAATATAGAAGTATATAATATAGGAATATATTGATGTGTGGAAAGGAGAATTGGTACTAGACCTTCATTTTTTTTTTCCCCTTGATTTGATCTTCGATTGAAAGAATTGAAAGACAGGCAGAAAGTGGAGTTGGAGAGAGGGGGAAGGGGGAGGGTTTTGGGTTGATATTGAGGGGACTGTGGGTTGGTGGTAAGAGATGTGGAAGTTGTACAAAAGTTGTTTTGGTTGGACCTTTAATTTCTTCATTTATACGCCATGTGGTCCTTATTAAATTGTATTTTATTAATGAGATATATATACTTAGTTAGATTAAATAAGTAATTTTTTTAATTTTATATAACTATATATATATATATATATATATATATATATATATATATATATAATTCATTAGAAAAATAAAGACCCATACATTTTTTTTCCGCTACTGTGAGCCTAAGACGTTAATTTCAAAAATAGTATCACGATTTTTTAGTAAATCACGACATACAATAATATGTAATCTTAAATATATATTATCACGTTTTGTTTACTAACCATGGTCTTTAATATCGTGAACTATTGCAGATATTGTAGTAGTGTTTTAATATGCATGATCCCCTTGGAATTTGGGTGTATGTATATATATATATATATTCCTTCTCTGTTTTTCATTTTTAATACATTTTTATGGGCATGTATCGATCTAGCTAGCCCCCACGTGTGTTTGGATCTAAATGTTTGATATTGATGAGAATATCTGTTTATGAATTGATTGATCTATGTGTTAACCATGTTAGGTTCTTTATCTTCTTATTTCGTGTGGAAGATTGAAGTATTAATTGTTAGTATAAAAATATAAATGTGTTCGATCTAGTCTTAATGGGTATAATCTGAGCCAATCCAAGATGATGCACATTATGCTGGTGCCATCACAAAAAGTTGAAAAAAACATTATTGCATATTGACAGTTTGGATCTTGATATCCATGTTGTTTTCTTATTGACCTGTTGCATAATAAAATAGTGTCTGCAAGTACATTCTAGTTGGTTTAGTATATATATATTACCTCATTGTTTTAACGTACATAAACGATGCTCTTGAACAAATTGAAGCTACATTGTCACTAACATGCAGGAAGTTATCAAATAATAATATTATTAATTATTATTACTGAATTGAAGGATAATTGTGACATTCTTCATACATGTACATACATTAACATATTGAAAAAAGTAGTTCTAAACTATCTGAAGTAACAATGATTCCCTTTGTAATTACGAAAACTCAACAAATTCTAATTCCCCGTACCATTGTCTCTTTTTTATGAACAATTATTAAGGCCTCATTTGAAAACAAGTTTGGACAACTTCTGGATTTGCATGATGTTTTTTTTCAAACTCATTTTTCAAATAGAAAAACTGTGGTCAAAAGATGCAGACATATTTATGTGAAAAAATACTTAAAACCATGAGTTTTCAATAAGCTATTGAAGAGACAACTTCCTGTAAATCAGTTTTAAACCTCAACTTTTGTTTAAAATCAGTTTTGTAATTATACAACCAAACACAGCCTAAGAAGGATTGGGATAATTCTTTTCAAATGGGATAGGGGCATAATCATAATTTTCAAATACTTTTAGTGGGTATTTGTACATTTAATTTGCAATGTATGTTCAGGCCAGCTTTTTAGATGATATATAATATGTCATCTAAGCATAATATTATTATTTTCTCTATATACAGGTTAATTGAATGGATGACAATATCATCAAATGGATTCATGAATAATATTTATCAACGACGAACTTACAGCTTTTACAATTTTGCGGCTAAAAAACATTTTTCTTGTAGAATCAAAACTTAATTAGGTAAGATTTGTAGTTATTTTGATTTTGTAATCAAACATTGGCAAGGCTATTGAATGATTTTTGCATGGGTTTTAGATCAGTTAATTTTCAAGTTGGCTTGCCCTTCCTATCACATTATGTGGGATTGATATGTTTGTAGAATCATGCATGTGAGGAGATGGATCTGTATTTTTTTCCCTTCTCCAATAGAAGAGGTTACCAAGGATTTAAAATTTTTCAGAAAATAAAATTATTGAATGCCTCCGCATCACTTAGATATATTTTTTCTATAAAATATTGGATTAGATTCTATAATTAAAAAAATGGAAAAAATAATGATTCTGTTTTTTCAATGTAATAATAAAGGTTTAAGAAAACTAATGTAAGAATCCATATATCATGTCCATAGAACTGAGGACTTAAATTTTAATTTGATGCAACGGGAAACACAAATTTATAAGTCACAAATATTTATTGGAATTCACGAAGAAAATAAACCTTGAAATTATGGATACGGAGTTTATATATGCATTTATATATCGTTTAATGTATATTTGTTTTTCATTGAGACGAATACATAAAGCTAAAAATATCAGTAGAATAATTTGTTTTTCAAAATGAATATATACTTACATGAATTGTATATGAATTGGATAATATTTTTATGATCTAAATACCAATAATGAGTACAATGGAGCATAACTAATATTTATAAAGAAATATAAAATATGTGCTTGGTTAACAAGTATATATTAAGTAACCATTAACAAAAACATGTTTACTGGTTGCTAGACACCATTTGAAATCCTCCATGCAATGAATAAATTTTTTTATAGTGATTTTGGGAAGAAAGAATTACTGGTGCCCATCATTAGCTGGTTATAAAGTTATTATATATAAATATGTACATGAATTATCATAGTGTAGTTATTTATATAAAAGTATTTATATAATTAGTTGGCTATTTAGGCTAGTCATCTCGATCTTATGCATAGTCATAAATTATTTTGAAAGTTTTCAAATATTCAAAAAAAATATTCTGATTATATATCTCTCATATATGATGTGTCGTACCAAACATAATCCTTGTGAAATCTGAATATATATCTATATTAATGCTTGATTACATGTAGAAAATATTCTCATTATTTTTGTATTTTTTTGTATTTATTCCGTATGATTCATGAATATTCGTGTACGACTATTACCGAATATTTTCCCGTTTACGAATTTTGTCACTATGCTCTAATAATGTCATGCATGTGTGTGTGTGTGTGTATAAACATTGATGAGAGATCGAATGTCCATCATCATCAGATCAAAAAGACAGGAAACCAAATCCATTGTACTGATTAGTGTTCCAGCCAACCCTAGCAGTTTTCAGCTACATTAACATGTCCATCTCTTATCATCTTTGTCTGTGTGTCTCACACCAATCCTATGCAGTTTGTTGGTTGTGCGCATAAAGCAAAAAATGTATAGTATCCTATCCCACCATGCATCCCTGGCAGTTCTGACTTGAACTTCTATAGTTCCTCTCTGTAGGTCTCCAGTTTTTGGCAAGAACAAAAGCAAGTTATGATTGAGACAGGATCATTGAATGACTTCTCATTTAGTTGAGCATATATACATATAATAACTGGTTATGTAGAAGAATACAGAAATACTACTATAGTTGAGATTAAAAGTGCCTCTGGATGTTTCTATTATAATATGCTACAAGAATAAGGAAATTACAAACACAAATTTATTAAAAATAAAATTCCTTTTGACGACATACAATTTAATTACTCTTAAGTCATTTCAATATATAATTAGCAAAATAAACTTTAACAAGGGATTGCATGTTTAATGCACTTCACCACAAAATTAAGGAAGTAACAATAAAGTTATAAGTCCCCAGTGTCCATAGCACAACGGTTCAGGGTTTAGCGGTGTTACCGATAGGTCTTGAGTTCGAGTCTTGGCGCTGACTTACCCACCTGTTTGTTGACGATTATTCGAAAGAATTTTTCGTGGGACCGGGGCAAACAGGCGGAGGTAGCTTTCCCAGCTCGACCGTAAGGTCAGCCACGGGGAGTCCCTCCGATATAAAAAAAAAAAAAAAAAAAAAAAAAAAGATATAAGTTTCAATTAGAATATTACATATGTATACTAACAAATTTAATCTTTAAAATCGATCAAGTAATTAAGCGAAATGAGCATGTTTGTTAAAGGGTTTTGCAACATAACTCAATGGTTGAAAACAGAATCTGTAATCATAGCGTCTTGGCCCAAAAAATAAACAAAAAGAAAAGAAGCCTGTTGTTAAATGAAAGTAAGCTTATAAATTAGCATTGTATTGAATTGTATTTACTTATAAGAATAAATCATAAAACACTAATAACTTATTATGATGAGGAAACATCATGATTAATAGTAAAGTATTAGAATCTTTCATTACATAGAGAGCACGTTATAGTATGAGGTGTGATATGGTGCAGTCACCATATATACCTCTCACTTTACATACAGTGACCAGTTCTTCAACGTCTGATTAGAATCCAATTGAATCAGACTAATGAGATTATACATTTAAAAAAAACACAGGAAAGAAAGGGGATCATGTGAAGAAAAAAAGGGATTATAATCCAAGGGAAGAGATGTAGTTTATTTTTGAGCTTTTATTTAACTGTCTGAAGGAGGGGATAAGGGTGGGGTCCGTGGGGAATAGTGACTACATCTTATTATTTTATCAGTATAAATGTATTTATTCACAAATGTTTATTTTTATGAGGGCAATTAAAATATCGTATCCAAACCACATCTACATCATAAGCAAATGTCAAGCCATTGAATCTAATAGGTGTATTCCCACCCAAACTTGATAAATTGCTCAGCTTACTATTTGGCTTTATTTTATTAAAGTGGATGCTTTTGTTAAATTGATATGATATGGATGAAAGAGAAATGATGTACATGGAAACTGGTCATGCCATTCTAAAATATGTTGGCAACCTAGATTGCTTCACAATGAAAGTTTTTTTTTTTCTCCTGTCTTTTGTTTTTGTTTTAAGTCATCACTCACAATACTGTTTTATGTATCCATCAATCAATTCAGTTTGAAGGATAGTAAATCAATGTCTGCCAGAGTTTCATAAATTCTTAATATTGCATTAACTACCCTGTTTTGAGTAGCTAATTTAATTGGTTGGTGAAGCTCAAGAGTCAGAATAAATAGTTTTCCCAACTTTCATTGGGTTACTTGATAAGAAATAAGTCAATCAATGGATTACATATCTTATAATACATGTTCACTCTAAATCTTTCAAATATTAATACTGCTATTCGAAATTTGATATTTTTGGACACCAGTTGGATTTGGGATGATCAAGTATGTCTTAGGGATGTAGGATATGCTCAAATCGAAAAAAAAAATTAAACATTTAAATTGCAATTTTATGTTCTTCCGGCCTCTTTTAGATAATATAAATAGAATGCAGAGATTCTAAACATTTTGTGGATTATGACCAATCATATAAGAATAACTGAATTTAAAGTGAGTAAAACAAACATATATAATTAGATTTTTTTTCATATATTTGAATATTACTTTAATATTATCTATTTTAAATCATTCTAAGATATTTGAATATTAGATAAGTTCTTAATTTACTTTTTTTTACACAGATTCAGAACATATATGAATATTTTTTATATGAATAAATGTTAGAACATGGAAGGTGAGGCAGAAACTCGATCAATCACATGCAGAAGGTACCTCTTGCCTAATGTAACAACAATGTGTATTAATGTTACATGCACATGGTTCTGGTGGAGATGCTACCTCCCTAAAACAAGTGAGAAATATATAATCATATGCATTATCTGATAGTAATGTCATGTTTTCTTTCTTGAAAAAGAAAAAGAAAACCAAGATATAACATATATGAGAAGACAAGATTCTCTAGAGCAATTGAAAAAGATGGGAAGGTGGGGAGACATATGTAGGCTTAATGGAGCTAGACATGGATGCAACAGATAGTAGATAGAGAAGTCCCTTCATTGTCACAATGTTCACTGACATCCCACCTATATCTTGTTTGGACATTGAAAAAACTCATTAACATGTCTTCATTACACCCTTCTGGAGGCAATAACAAATAAATCCAAGAGAAAAATGGACAAGAGAGTGCCTTTCAATAGATGACATGCACCACAACAAAGCTAAAGTGGAAATAATATGAACGGATGAGAATTTTTGTACCTCTTTGGCCTATCAAGACTTTTACATTATTTCCATATATTTCATGAGTTTTATATTTGTATTAAGTGATTAATTTTTATTAGAAAAGTGTTGTTTTATGAGAAAATGGAGGTGGTGAACAAAGAGATTAATTAAGTTTGCATTTGGATATGCAGTTGAAATGCTTCAAACTTAGCTTTTGAATTACGTTATTTTGTTAGTTTTTCAATTATTGAATTTTTTGGGTTGAAAAAGTAAAAGTGGGTTCTGAAAAACTATAACATTAAAAATGTATTTAAATTCGCGTTTAAGAATCTTCAACTTTTCATTCAAATGCGGAATCTGCTCAAACCACATGTATATTGTTTTATTTCTCTCTCATATGCAATTATGTTCGAAACCCTAGAGTACTTAAACTATGTAATCAATTAATCTTTGTCATCTTGACAGTAATACTACTTGACATTTTTTTTAAAGCATTGATTACAACATATGCTTCACTGATATTTGTTGAATATGTTGTGACAAATTATTAATTAAAGACTTGATTTTAGTAATACTTCTCTCAAGAGATTAAATAAAAAAATTCAGACAATATGGACACAGCAACAGCCACTGAACACAGAATTCTGTGACCCCATCTGACGGAGATTGAGTGAGGTGTTTATATGGGGAGTGGCAAATCCTTTCAATGAAGAATATGGGACTAAAAAACATGTGAATCTAAATCTATGGTTTTGGACCAGAAAAGGGTTACACACAAGCAGTACTGGAAATTTGAAGAGAAATTATGAAAAACAATGAGAAAATGTGGAAAGAAAGTTAGGGTACTTTTTCAATGCAGGGGCCACCTTGTGCATGGGCTAATGGAGTTGATGTTGATAGCATTTTGGGGAGCTCTTCTTGGAGAGGCATGCATTTAATATTATTTGTTGTTACCCTACATTTTGCACTATATTTTCCTATCTTGTAAAGTTTGAACAGGTGCTCTTTTTAGTGTGGGGTTTTTATGGATAAAAACAGTATTTCAAAATAATACATCTTTTTAGAGATTTGATTTTCTCATCTTTTAATTTCTCTTTTAATTTTTAAAAGATGTTCTAAAATGTTTTAGTCTCATATCAAAAAAATGTTTTTTAAATCTATTGCATATATTACGATCTCATTGTATTTATAAAAAATATAAGTCATCATGTGATACACGCATGTGCATTATTTAAACATGAGCATACTTAATGGAATGATCGGAGCCATTGATTGAGTGTCATAATTGATTTCTACAAAATATGGATGGTGGACCATATAAGCTTTGATGAGTGAATCCGGATAGGTAAAATAAAAAAATTGTCATTGTTTTATTATTTTGTTATTATTTTTATTTCATTTATCGAGAACAAAAAAATAAATTTTCACATATATATATTGTTAAAAATATATTGATAAATATAATTCGATGCAGAATTATCCAAAGGAACCAAATTCTAGAGGAAAAGATGTGAGTCCTCGCGCACATTAGTAGAAACTAACAGATACAGATAGAGAGAGAGAGAGAAAATGAAGTGACTATTAGGGAAAATGTAAAAGAATATTTATACATGAACTTATACAAGAATGTCGATCTCTTACATAATAATTTAACTATATACACTAATTTTTGTTAAATTACATTATCCCCGTACATCTTGCTCCTTCCAACAATAAAATAAAGAAAATATTGCACTTCAGTCATTTATGCAATCTTAACATGTATTGATTTTTCCAGCTGCAATCCGGACCACATTTGGGACATGAGCCGAAAGCTCTCCGATTGAAGTCCCCGCAGTAAAGTCCTGTAGAAACTGGTCCCTGCTATCACGTGGTCTATTTGGCTTAGATGTAACTATTCAATCTTTCGTGGCACTTCAGTTTCGGCAGAAAGGATTTGGGATAATGCTAAGGTCCGTTTGATATCGTTTAACTAAAGTGATTCCGTTTTTAATTAAGCAGAAAAATAAAAAGTCTCGTCAAACTCATTTTAAAAAGCTGACTTAATTAAAAAGTCATTTTAAGCTTTTAATGCAAAAAAATTGAATTTTAAAAAGAAAATAAAAAACCAAATTTCTAGGAATCAAGGCTATTTAAGTCACTTTATTCAAAATCTTATTTCTCATACGTGTTTTCAAATGGATCCTAAGAGATTCATCTCATCATGGGAATGTTTCTCTATTGGGGCCGGTGTATTTAGGATCGAGAGGGATCATTTGTTGATCGCCCCTTAGATGGGCTTGTCTGAGGGTGTCGGGGATCCAGTTGTGGCTTTGGATAGACTTCCTACCTTATTGCCTCTCCGAACTTCCTTCCCCTCCCCTTTGTTTTTTTTGTTTTTTTTTTTTAGCTTTCTAAGGGCATGCACTCTTTTGCATATTGATTTTTTTAAAGATATACTTATTCCATATATACAAATAAAATATGTGATTGAATTAATCTATTGTATATCTTCTCACATTTGATGTAATAAAATATATTCTCACTAACATAATAGTTTCATGTATGGGAGTAAGTGAATAAGTCACCATTCAGCACTTAAAAAAGCATGTTGTTATACTCAACCCATTTTATTGTCACATATACTTTATTAGTCAAATTATACATATATATACTTTGTTAGAATTTTTTACATAATTCCCCAAAAAATTACTATTGTGGTGTGTTTGTTTGCGCGATTGCAAAACTAATTATGCAGAAATCTATATTTTAAAACTAATTCTACATGAAGCTCCTCCCCCCCCCCCCTTGGCTTAGGAGGAAGCTGTTAAAATAAAATTGTTTAGTTGCACGATTGCAGAAACAATTTTTTACAACGCAAAAACTATCCAATCATGCAACCAAACACTACCTATGTCCAGTGGCGGAGCCACTTGAGGCCAGGGGGGCCATGCCCCCCCCCCCCCCCCCCTTGATATATATATTTTTTACAATAATAATTTTTGGGCCCCAATTGGTAGACCCATCTCAAGTCCCATGAGGTGGCAAGATTGAAATCCTCAATTTACCCTTCCATGTAATTTGTGCATTTTATACCAAAACAGATCCATTAATTTACAAGGTGGTTACGATTTGGTTTGTTCTTTCTTATTTTAAAAGCAACCAATTCAATTAGAAAGCTATTACGATTTGGTTTGCTCTTTCTTTTTTAAAAGTAATAGAAGCCATTATTTATAATTTGACAGAAGAAAGAGGATGGTTATCATCGACAGGAAAGAAAATATTTGGTTCAACATGTCGCCTTTACATGTTGTGATGATTGTAGTGGTCTTTTCCAATAGGCGTGAGAGAGAAGTTAATACAATCATTTTTTCAATTCCAAATATCAAGCCAATACTTTTCGATTCATATTGATTCGAATAATAGAAAACAAATACTTGATATCAGTTTTGCGGGGATTAGAGAAAAAGAATATAATTTCTTGATTTTTTTTGACCTATTTATGGTGCAATCAATGGTGATCCTTTCAGGTTATGCTATATCGATCTAAATAAAACATTTTGATTTGAGTCAAGAATGTTTACTATTTTACATTCATTTTTGAATTCTTATGTGCATTTGTAAGATCAAATTTTTTAATGTAAATTCAGATACATGTCCGCTATATCTTGATTTTATATGCATTTTATGTTTAGGTGCAATTTGTATAATCATTTATATTATTGTTTATGTGTATAATTATGCATATTGAATCATTCAACATATTTTAGTATTACATAATCATTTTTCAACTCATATACATTTGTTTAATGTAAATTTTTTTAATGATAATTCCAGATACACGTAATGTGTATATGAATAATTCAAATACACGTATGTTGTATCTGTTTTATATGCATTTGATGTTTAGGTACGATTGTATAATCGTTTATGTTATTATTTATATGTATAATTATGCATATTGAATCATTCAACATATTTTAGTCTTGCATGATCATTTTTCAACTCATATACATTTGTTTAATGTAAATTTTTTAATGACGATTCCAGATATACGTAATGTGTATATGAATAAAAAAAGATATATGTAGCTCCCATTGCAGCTCATTTTGTAGTTCAGTTCATTTTTTATTTTCTATAAAATCATATACTCATCCTTTGAAGTGCATCCTATAATGTGAAATGATGTATATACTGAGATACATTAGTATATTTTTTTTTATGGTGAAAAAAAAAATTTGAGTCATATACTATGTTAGAAACCTATAATATACTGCTTTATCATAGCGTACAGGCTGCAACGATGGGCTACGTGTATAGCGCTAAAAAAAATACCCATGAGGCCCATGATTCACGTTGATTAATCCACTGATAGAACCCTGGATTTGTTTTTATTTAATTGTAAACCCTTTTAATTTTTACGTGGTAGATTAATTTTAATTAGGGTCTACAGGTCATGGGCTTCATCTGCATATGAAATTTTCTAAATAATAACAACCCAACACTAAAATAAAAAAACAAAAAAAGAACGCACATGAGCCATCTAGATCATACATATGAAATTTGGTGTGCCTTCATCCCTTATTTTAAGTAACTCTCCCCCCTCCAAATTAAACAAAAGTCTATTTTGATTCTACTTTTTCATTGACCCCCTAAAACCTCCTTCAATATCCCTATTCTACAAACAGCCATAGAGGCACATACCCAACTTTTAGCGTCCCCACTCAGGCACCTATCTTGAAAAAAATAGATTCTTTAATCACTTTTTATCTTCTTTTTTTTTGTATTTCAATTGCTCCTAATATCAATCTCTATCTCTAATAAAATTCATAATTTTTACTTTTTATTCCATTAAACCGTCCTACAATCTGGAATCTACAATCGATAATGATTTCCTCTCATCCAACAACGCTTGATGTATATAATTTTTCTCTTTTACCATATTGTAATTATTACTATTTTATTTAAAGTTTAAAATATTTATGTAAACATTTAAAGTAATCAAATCATTCAACATTTTTAGAATATGAAACCTTGTCGAGGTCAAATTTTAAGGTATATATTGTTTATTAGATTTATATTTTGATATTTTTTTTGAATCATCGATATGAAATTTGACATATCGTTTTATAATATGATAATTATCTTTTAGAATTAGTGAGTGATATGTTTTATGTGAAGAGCTTTATTTTATTTTATACATATTCATTTTTTAATCTATGCTATTGAAATTTAAAAAAAACATAATGATATGATCTTAGAAAATATTTATATAAGTTATATTAGGCCCTCCTTTATAAAAATTCTGGCTCCGCCTCTACTTTTGTCACAGTATGAGGCTGATTCCTTTTGCATCAAAAAGTATGTTAAAGTCCATGGGCTGAACTAGATATAATAGCAGACCCATGTTTTCAGCCTGGTTTAGGTTCGGTATATTTTTTGTATTATATTTTTTGTATTAGATATTTAGCTAATGAAATATTTTATAAAAAAAATCACATTATAATATAAATTGATATCCCATCGATCACCCACCCGAGCTCCTATTACATTTTCGTCCTGCTTATTTCCATTGAATGTCCATTATCTTGTGCTTTTTCGTGCTTATGTTTTATTAACTCTGTATTTTCTCATGTAGGTATGTTGCACCTGGGTCACTTCAGGGTGGACTTAAATCTAACCTGTGACAGAATCCAGTAGACTCGGGTTCAACTTAGGATCCAGCGGGTCCCTAAAAATCTGGACCCGGACCCAGACTAGTTACTAAAATATATAAAACATTTAACATATAACTTTCTTAACATATAACACATAAACCTAAACAATAAACATATAACATTCAAAAAAGTAAGCACTAACGTATTAACCTTGATTGTGCATATAACATTCAAAACAGTAGACATTTAACATTCAAAGCATCAAGAATGTGGAGTCAGATTTAACATTTAACATTGTTATAAAAAAAAATAACATTCAAAGCATTCCAAACATTTAACAGTAAACACTAACCCTCCGTTTAAGGGAGTATAAGAGGGGTATAAGGGAGTATAAGAGGGTTATAAGGATGCTATAAGAATGGATAGGGAAAATAGTTGTTTGTTAGCAGAGTATAATTTGGTATTACTAAGTCAGTTTAAACGAGTATAAAAGAGTATAACAATTCTAAGTAACCTAGGATAAACTATACTTAGTTTATTTATTCCCATGGATAAGTAGGGACAATCTATAAATAAAAAATAAAAATACATCTCATCATATCAAATCAACTATCAACACCTCTTATACATCAATATGGCTCACATGTCAAATCAATTTTTTACACCTTATTTATATTTTATTCTTCATTAATAAACAACTCAACCTTTATTCTTACGTTTTCCAATGAAAAAAAATACAATCAAACAGAAAATCTCTTATTCCTATAGAATTGTTATCTATACCGGCATAGTTATCTATTCAGAATAATTCAATTTCTCAATCCAAACGGGGCTCCTTCTATGATCTTATTGGATAAGTGGGCTGGGCCAAAATGTTATGGATACAAAGATAATGAGTTAGAAACTTATGACTTTGAAAATGAGATACAAAATTGTGTCAACTAATATTAATAACCTAATAACATATGGGCTTATGTATAAAACAGTTAGGTCTCAAATCCATAGGATCGGGTCAGGTCCAAATCGAGTCAGATATAATTAGTGTGTAATCGGGTCTGAGTTAGGTTGACATGCTTACTCTCACCCACCCCCATTTAGACTTATTATATAAATTGAATGCATATATTTTTCTTTTTCATATTTTGTAATGACTTCTTATATTCGTTAGTGATGACAGGACTACAAGTTGGGTTGCAAAATCGATATTTTGTAGAACAAATTTTAAAAATAATCCAAAAAAAAAATTAAATATTTAGTTTTGACTCCAAATCCAATTTAATTGCAAAACGAGCCTTATGACATGTTTTGACTGGTCAACGCGTCCACGTGGAGCACCAAATGATCTAAAAATTATCACGCGGGCAGAGATGTGATTACTAATCACGTATCCGCTACTTGTTACTTAACGTGTATATATTCATTGTTACTTAAACGCTTTTATATTCATTGTTAATTACAGTCCCACTTTTATAAATCTATTTTTGTTAGATGGATTATGTGGTTTTTTACATAAAAAAATATATTCAATTTACCCCATAATTGAACAAGAAATGTTGGATAAAAAATATTCAGTATTTATAAATCAAGGATAATTTGCTATTTAAAATAATATGTTAAAAACAATGTTTGGGCAGTTGAGAATGTACTAAAGATTAATCAGCTACACAAAGATTAATCGAGGATTAATCAATCATTTTTTATAATAATACATACACATATTATATATATAATAATTGTGAACTACAAATTAATAACAAAGTAACATAAAAAAAATAATAATAGAAGTATATAAGAGGGATACCATAAAAATTTTAATTAAAAGATATATATATATATACACACACGTTCGCGATTAGGTGCGGCGAACGGCAGATGCGGCCGCGGGTCGTTCGATCGCGGGTCCATCGCATCCAACGATCGACGTGAATCGCACCCGACCGTCAGATGTGATGGACCCGTGATCGCTGCCGCACCCGCCGTTCGCCGCACCTAATCGGTATATATATATATATGAAAATGATTGCGTGCGGGCGAACGGCAGGTGCGGCCGCGACGTGGGCCGTTCGATCGCGGGTCCATCGCATCTAACGGTCGACGTGAATCGCACCCGACCGTCCGATGCGATGGACCCGTGATCGACGGCCCGTGATCGCTGCTGCACCTGCCGTTCGCCGCATAGTCGAGTGATTAGGTGCGGCGGAACGGCGGTGCGGCAGCGATCACGAGCCGTTCGATCGCGGATCAATCGCATCCAACGGTCGACGTGAATCGCACCCGACCGTTCGATGCGATGGACCCATAATCGACGGCCCGTGATCGCTGCCGCACCGTACGGCCGCCGCTCCTATATATATATATATGGTCGCGATTACGTGCGGTATGCGGTCGGTGCGGTTTACGACGTGGGCCGTCCGATCGCGGGTCCATCGCATCCAACGGTCGACGTGAATCGCACCCGACCGTCCGATGCGATGGACCCGTGATCGACGGCCCGTGATCGCGCACCGCACCGACCGTAAACCGCACCTAATCGGCTCCCATATATGGTCCCATATATATATATATAACTCGTGATATTATACGGTCGTGCGGTCGTGATCACGGGCCGTCGATCACGGGTCCATCGCATCGGACGGCCTGCGATCGCGACCGCACGACCGCATATATATATATATATATATATATATATATATATATATATATATATATATATATATATATATATATGGTCGCGATTACGTGCGGTGTGCGGTCGGTGCGGTTTACGACGTGGGCCGTTCGATCGCGGGTCCATCACATCCAACGGTCGACGTGAATCGCACCCGACCGTCCGATGCGATGGACCCGTGATCGACGGCCCGTGATCGCGCACCGCACCGACCGTAAACCGCACGTAATCGGATCCCTATATATATATATATATATATATATATATATATATATATATATATTCCTACTCTAATGAGGACATCCTTTTGTTTTTTAAAAAAAGGACCCGGTAATTTTTTTAAAATTGGCAAATCAAAATTCTCAATTTCAAAAAAGGACAACAAATATATGACATATTTCCTATATTTACACAAAAATCATACAAACTAAACCCTAAATTTACTTAGTTAGAGATCTAATGTGACCTAATTTTTAAACCCCAAATAAAAATTACTACATGGACAGATAGTGTGTGTGTGAGAGAGAGACCTGAAATCGGTGGAATCTGATGAGAGAGAGTTGATTGTTGCGGCTACTTGCGAACGGGGAAGATGAAATGAGGTTGGGTTTACGTGAGAGAAGACGAAACTGGGTTGGGTCTATTTATTTTTTTATTTTAATTTTTTTAAACCATGGTTACATGATTACATGGGGTTATATTATTGTGGTTTTTTTTCCCTTTAAGCCATGGTTATTTGGGTACGTGGTCATTGGGTTTCATTTTTATTTTTTAAACCTTGGTAACATATTAAGTGTGCAATGAATGAGTTCTAATTTTTTATTGTTAAACACCTCGAATGAATAGTGATTATAAATGAACGGTGATTACCGGAATACTGGGTCCTTTTTTTTATAAACAAAAGGATATCCTCTTTAGAGCGGAATTTTATATATATATATATATATATATATATATATATATATATATATATAGGGCCGATTAGGTGCGGTGAACGGCAGGTGCGGCGTCGATCGTGGGCCGTCGATCACGGGTCCATCGCATCGGACGGTCGGGTGCGATTCACGTCGACCGTTGAATGCGATGGACCCGCGATCGAACGGCCCACGTCGCCGCACCTGCCGTTCGCCGCACATAATCGCCCCCGTGTATATATATATATATATATATATATATATAGGGATCCGATTATGGGATCGTAATCGCGACCATATATGGGATCCGATTAGGTGCGGTGTGCGGTCGGTGCGGTGCGCGATCACGGGCCGTCGATCACGGGTCCATCGCATCGGACGGTCGGGTGCGATTCACGTCGACCGTTGGATGCGATGGACCCGCGATCGGACGATCCACGTCGTAAACCGCACCGACCGCATACCGCACGTAATCGCGACCATATATATATATATATATATATATATATATATATATATAGGTGCGGCGATATATATGATAATTTAATATCTTATAATCAACTAGGGATAAATAAAAAAAAAGTTAATCGCAAAGCATTATGGGTTGGACCCGCCAAGGTTTAGGCGGAGGATTAATCGGGAAAGAGATTATTAGAACACCGGTTCAAAATAATTTTTGGTATTAAGAAATATATGAAGGAGGAGTTAAAGAAATATATGAAGGAGGTTTTCAAAGTTCAAACGGGTCAGTCCACTATTTATACTGTAAAACCATCCTTTAGGATCTGGAGAAGGTTTTTAAGCATGGGTTTGTTTTTGTGAGAGAATTTGTTTATGTATCAATTTGACTTTTTTATTAAATTAAGTTTAATATAATAACTTGGGAGGGATTCCATTAATCCCAATGATGAAGAGTAGATGAGTTCGATACAACAACAAAAGATATATTTAAGTGGTTTAACAACTCTCTGTAGCTATAATGGATCAGTTCTGAATAGGATGTCCATATATTAATAGGCATGGACTACTAAGTCTATATTTTGAGATACAAGTTAATTGAGCCATCTGATAGTCTCAAGGAGATTTACTGAAACATCACTCATCAGTGTATGAACAAATACGGGGAACACAAAAAGAAAAAGAGCGCTGATACACACAATCTTTTTTGCAGTTCGTTTTACAGTCTCATACGCTATGATAACATAGTATATGTTTGGTTTGGATCTGCATTAATGCCCGTTTGTATAGGCATCTAAAGCGCGGTTGTAGCGTGAATGCATATAAACGAGCAGATGCCTATCCAAACATCATTTCACACCGCCAACATCAATGACCAGCACCAGGTGGGTGGGGAGGGGGGGGGGGGTCGAGGAAAGGTAGCAATGGCAGTTGTCCCGGCGGTGGCTCACCCACAACGCGGTGGTATTGCAGTGAGTCTCTTAAAAGCATGGGCCGGGGGATTACAGGAGCCACTCAGGGGAGAGCACTTAGCATCGGGTGATACAGCGCTGTGACAAGAGTTGGATAGATACCTCTTTCCGCCGAGTCAAATAACCTTCTTTTCCTTATCTATTTTCACACTTTATGTAATTTCCTTCATTCTCTGTTTTTTACTCTTATACTCGGACATATACTACGACACTTCTATTAATGAAATCGTAATACAGTCTACTTCTGTAAATAAAAAAAAACATCAGTGACCCTCTCCCGCTCCCGCGAATAGTGTAATAGGTCCGTGTTGTTCGTTGACAATGATTCTCGCAATGCAACAAGCTGGTTCAATGGTCATTGTAGGGGATTTTACAATTAAACCCTTGCAGATTCCTCTGCAGGATTGGGTGAGTGTTATATAAACGTGGGGCAGAAATGTACTCTGGCCTCCATACATCCAAAACGTTGTAATCCATCCAAACATGGTTGAAAACCCAAATGAAATGCATCATAACGCGCACACAGGCTTGATACCATCTCTATCCCAAACGCTATGTTTCAACATTGGGAAAAAATGAAAAAAATCAAGCCCGGATACAATTGATTTTTCTACTTTTGCATCCTAAATCCACATCCATGTGTTTTCTGTGTATTTGTTCCCATTTTTGAAACTACACCAAAATAATGTTTTGAAAAACTTGGTTATTTTGACAATATTTTCAAAATCTTGCCAGCCTTCTTATTTTCAACCTCACATCCTTTTCACCTTACGATTGGAAAACTTTCTATTTCCAAAAAGAAACCACTTTTGCTTGATTAATTTGCCAGTCATTATATCGTTATTATTTAGCCCTCTTAAGTGCATATGAAGTCTGATGCCAATATAATAACAAAATGTTATAGTTACATTGACCAACCAAAACTCAGACCTTACACATTTTCATTTTATTTTTAAATAGTATACATCATCTAATGAGATATATGCTTGGAAAAAAGTGTATATTGCTTCATTTCGAGTTGAATGAACTAATTTTTAATAAATGTAAGAAAATATTTTATGTGGTATATACGACACCTAACGAGTATATGCTTCACTGGATTTCTAACATGGTACATATTACTGTGTTTTGATTGAGAAAAAAAAACTGAGTGTAACAGCACTCAGAGAGTAAACGAGCTTGATAGATAAATGGGCCAAGGCCCATCTACTCAACAGGCCATACACTTAACCCTGTTTGGATGGAGGTATGATGCAGGTATATGTCAGAATAAGCATGGATCGCGGAAAAAACCTGTTTGTTGGGTATAAACTGGTATAGCAATATAAACAATGTATACGGAGTATAACAATTCCAGGGTCCTACTGATATAGGCTTATACCACATTATCCATACCTCTAAAATGATGTTTAGAAAGTATAACCTCCATATCCATTCATTTACTCAAAAGCGAAAAAAACATAATTATTGGGTATTTCCAAGCACTCTTTAAAGACAAGAATAAAATTTAACTTAATCCACCATAGAAAAAATAAAAATATCTTAATTTTGAAAATGTGAACATGTACGTGTAATTTTTAATCTTCTTAATTTAGATAAATATGAATAAAAAACCTGCTATCGCCGGTCACGTAAAAATCAATAAATGCGGGTTGAACAAAAAGGACCTGCAACCCTGACGGACTGACCCCGGTGTCCCATTAAGTTGCTAATCCTAACCATGCCATCCAAACAGCCCTTATTCCAAATTTATCCCGTTCCGAATCGTCATAAAAAGAGAACAACACCGTGACTGTATCGCAAATATCACGGCAAGTACGGTCAAATCAAACAAATCAGTAATTAATATCTTTTCGTCCAAAGAAGTTAATCATTTTCAACTTACATTCCTAAACCGCCCCTCCAACCTAACAAACATTAAAGCTACGTAAGATGGCATTTCCCGTAATAAACACACAAGCCCAAGGGGTAAATGGGACAATTGATCGCCTCCTGGTCGATAAGCATCGCCTCAAAAGCTGTCTATTCACGTTATTTTTTTTATATTAATAATGTATGGACCGAGACAGCGACCACGCCAGTGAATGCATCATCACCGTCGGATTAAGGGTTTCTGGGTTCATAAAGAAAAAAGAAGGGGTGGTTGTATCAGAGCTTCAGAATCTGTTCTTTTCGTGATTTTACATGTTCCGCTCGTAAATCGTGATCAGCGACGCCTAATTAACAAATTAATAATTTTTCGGCTGAACAACCAAAATCGCCGAAAATGTCTCTTCAACCAAAAAAAAAATGGAAAAGAAAATCTTAGAACGCAAGAAACATAGAACGAGTTGTGATTTTTAATTTTCACAAAATTGAAAACCTACCAACGATCACGATATCTTTTGTTAATTTTTTTGAGGTTTTGAAAAATCACAAAAGAAACAGCGGTCGTACCTCAGACAGCCGGACTCCAAAGTCCCCATAAACGCGAGTTAAATATTCCCATCACGTCCGGCCAGACCTTCCTCTGGTGCTGCTGCGCCTCAACCGCCTCCAACCGGTCACCGGTCACCTCCCGGTCATCGAAGTTGTTATCCTCCTCCGCGGAAACCGTACGGACTTCCTCCTCGACTTCCGCGTCAGCCGCTGCCAATTCATCGGCGATCTTTTCGTTCTCCGCGACGGATTGCGGAAGGGGATTCTTCGATTTCTCGGCCGATTTTTCAATCGTTCGGCGATCCTTTTTGCGGTTCTTCACGGCCTTCTTCGACGACGACGATTCGAGATGCTCCTCGAACGCCTCGATCACTCGGTGGATGAGCTCGCGATCCGGCGACGAGTCCCAACGGCACCAGTAGCTCGTGTAGCAGCCAAAGCAGCCGCAGTCGAAGGCGGCGCGGTGGAGGGCTCCGCCTCCGCCGGAGGCAGCGGGGGACTTCTTGTTGCAGCGGCGCTTCTCCTCGGCCGGGGACGGAGGGGGCTTGAGGGACTGGGTGATGAGGTAGGCGAGGACCTCCCGGTCTGCGGCGCAGAGGGCAGCGGTGAGTGCGAGGATCGCCGCCGGGAGGAGGCTGAGGACGGAGACAGGGCGGCGTCCGCTGGAGGAGTGGACGGCGACGGGTGGACCTTTCGGTTCTTCATGTTGAGCGGTTTTGAGAGAGAGAGAGCGAGTGAGGGGGGTGTTTCAGGGTTTATATTTTTTTTTTACCCTGAAAGTTTGGTTAATTAGAGCCCGGTGTATTGAATCATAATTACACGCGGGTGTATATTGGAAGAAATCTTGGAGGGCAATTTGGGCACACTCATCCTTATTTTTCGAATGTTTTGTTTATTTTTTTTTTTTTTTAATTTAGAAATTATGTAATTACCCGTATCACCATTTATATATAATAATATTTTATGATAAATACGTATTGTGTTTATTAATTGAAAAAATATGGAATAAAAACTAATGTGAAGGGCTCCTTTATTCACAGTAGAATTAATTGTTTTCCAAAATTGGACGGCTGTTACTTTCAACTATTTATTATAATTTATTATAATACATTAATTTTATTTTTAATATATTTTTGATGTGCAGGCATCTACTTTAGAAAGCTTTTTTTGTTGAATAATGTATTATCTTGTATTTAAAAACTAAAATAAAATGTATATATTACTATTACGATTTAATTATTGAGAATATGTACATAAAACTTAAAAGCAACTTATATCTACATTAAATTAGGATAACCAAAGATTAATGTAATATTAATTTAATTAAATCAAATACATTGTATGTAAAAATTAAAAAATAAAATAAAATCATTCGAGGGTCGGCCCTCAGACAATTGATTTGATAGGGGGGCCTAAGTGAATTTTTGATATGGTGCAATAATATATATACTCAAAAACATATATTACACAAAAATTATTAGTTAGTGTTACATAATTTATATAAAAAATATTAAATAAATTCTAAAATTTTTTGCAACTAATCCTATCATTTTAATTTTTTTTCCAAACATGTCATGAACATGGTCAATTTTGTGTCACATGATATTCTAATGTTCAATCTTTGTATTTTCATAACCTAAAACTAGTTTTCTACAATAGTCCAAAAACAAAAAATACAAATGAAATAATACAAAGTAAAAAAATCAATTTAAAAAAAAACAGAAAGAGAAAAGAAATAAAATAGCAGAAAAAATTAAAAAATAAAAGTTCACCTAAAAAGGTATTACAACATAATTTTTTTAAATAAATTATAAATAAACAAATAAAATTCCTTAAATCATGGGATTTATTTTAACTTATTGATTTGATAAAAAAATCTTATAATATTAACAAAAAAAATCCTATCAAATCGGAATAAAATAAATAAATATTAATTAAACATAAAAGGAAATCAAAATAATGAAATTTATAAAAAAATTTAAAAACTAATACAAAAGTTATAGTCCTTTTAAGACATCCGATAAAACCAGAAGGATATAGAGAAGATTAGCATGGCCATTCATAAGAATGGCACCCATAAATCCATAAATGGTCTAATTTACAAATTAAAAATAATGCAAAAGTGATGAAAGATAAAGAATACATAATTAAATTTTGATTAAATCTAAGATGAAGATGTGGGATGCATATTAATGAAACAAAGAGCATTTCAAAGAGTCTGAATCCTCCCATGAAAAAACTCTATGGCCTACTCAACCATCTTGACCTAAAGTAAAAAAAAAGAACAATTCCTAAAATTGTTCAAGTTATTATTTATAAATAATATAATGATAATAGTAGACCAACTTAATAATTTGTTATAAAATTTAAATAAAAATATATTATAATTAATAAATAAAATTATAGAATTTTAAATGTTTCCATGATGGCATCTATTTTCAAAATATGGATAGATATTTTTTTGTTTCATTCTTATTCCAATTTAAAATAATAAAAAATAAAAATAATAACGTCACACGATCACCCCAATTTATTTTTTGTGTCTATAAAATAATTAGTTATCAAAATAATATAATTTAAAAAAATCATTTTTGTCATGCGCATGAAAGGCAATTTGGGAAATAAAAATATAATAGGTGGGTTTTTCAGAAAAGGACATGCGGACTGTGGTTTTTTCAGAAAAGGACGTCCCGTCTGTGACTGGTGCATACCTGACAACAGAGGAATCCCATCGTGACCGTTCGTTAGGGGCTTCTCTGGTTTGTTCAGAAATCGTTAAGTTTACCGGAGGTGACGGTAACACCTGAAGGGTGTGTTTTTAATCATCTGATTAATCATGTACTATAGATGTCTGAGTATTAACTGTGACATAACTTTATTGGATACGGAACATGGCTCAGAGGGATTCTGGATTCAAATAATTGAATTCATTGGATATGAGACCACCAATTTATTGGAAATCATTTCATTAAACATGTTAATTATTTTAAAAAATCTATATAACCCCATAAACTACTGAAATCCATTTAGCTCTCTGACTTTTTCTAAAAAAATATATATAATCCTTTGAAAACATTTATGTAATTCAAATAACCCCTTAATTGAATTTTATTAACTAATAAGGAATATTAGAAATTAACTAATAAGGAATATTATGTAAATTTTCTATTTGGTTTGACTGAAAACACAGTATTTTAAAAACTCTTTACAGTGTGTTAAAAATGTAAAAAATCATCTATAAATGATGATTTTATCCGTCAAGGTAGGGTTTTATAATATATTCAAAAAAGAAAATCGTCATTTGCAAATGGTTTTTCGTAATATTAACACATTATAAAGGGTCTTTAGTATACTGTATTTTTAGAAAGGGTTAACCAAATGAAATATTGATAGAATATTCCTCATCTGTCAATAAAAATTTAACTCAGGGGGTTATTTTAATTTACATAATTATTTTCAAGGGATTATATGACTTCAAAAAGTAGGGTGTTATATGTATTTCAGGTGTTCATAGAGGGTTATTTGGATTTTTTCCTAATTATTTAAAGAGAATTATTTGTGTTAGTTTGAATATATATTTGGTAAGGGCATTGTTATACCTAAATCCGTTTCTAGCACCAATTCCAGCTCTCTATGTGTTGATAGAAAATTAAGGATGCATATGCTCACGTTAATAAGGTATATGCTTCGAAAGAATTTTTTTACATTTTCTATAAATGTATACATGCAATTCATTAGAGTATATGCGTCATTTTTATAAAAGCATGTACATCATTAGATGAATTATATTATTTTTAAAAAATTTAAAACTATTGTAATATGGAATTGAGGTTGAAAAGGGAGACAGGGTGAACGAAACATTATCCATTCAGTAAATCAAAGAATGTCATGATACGAGTCCCATATTTTCGTACTAAAAAAATAAAAAAATAAAATGATATTTAAATAGTCATTAAATTAAACTATTTATATGATTAATCTTAAACATTAAATTTTAAATAACTTAATGCATTCTCTTTCCATTATCTATGCAAAGAAATCCTATGTTCATGATATCAATCCTCTCATATTGTAACATCCTTAATTATCCTTAATCTGTAACTTTATATTTATCAGAACTATGGTACATATTTAGACATGTTGATTATGCATATAAAATATTTGTAATATTAGAATGCAAATACCTTACTCGCTTTTAGAGATTTAGAAATGAATATGGGCACTAAGGTATCCAATAATGTTTTGTTTATTTATATATATATCAGAGGACCTACAGCTGACCTTGCGATCAAGCTAAGAAGGTTACCTCTACTGTTTATCATGGTCTCACCTAAAATTCTTTGAATAATCACCAACAAACATGTGAGTAAATAAACGTTAAAATTCAAACCCAAGATGTTTTGCTTAAGTTGAATCAATATATTACCCATGTATGTTTTGTCTAGTACATTAATGAACTGGTTACCCTTTATATAAATATCTAAAATAAGTACTCTTTTCTATAGTACAAGAATGGATTCGGTGGTTCCATCCAGTTAATATGCACCTTATAATAAAATTATAATAAGTAATCCACATATCAAATGCCACGCTCATATCTTACCTATTTGAAAGAGTCATCATGTTGAATAAGTAAACCATGTAGTCCAAACAAGTGAACAACTACACAAAAAAAAATGAGACCACCAAAGTTTCTAACCCAAAGTTCACTGTCGGGTTATGTCATCCTATTGACTAATATGATCACTGGATAATGTGCAACAATATAAACAGAGATTCTTGTTCCATGAACACCTATTTTTTTTAAGAATACTAAAATATTATTATTTTTCAATTGTTAAAATTAACCTCTATGAACTTGGTCAATAGTGAGGAAGTTCACCTAAATGCAATCAACGAGTGACACTTTCAACTTTCCAAAACTTGAGAAAATGAGTCAACAAGACCGTCATGTGTTTTTGTCGATTTATGATCCACCTCAATTAATTAGGTCATCTCCAACCCTTAGTAAAATATATATCTAAATTTCATTTAAAATTTGAGTAAAAGTTGAATTTGATATGATATATCTCCAACCATCATTTTGTGTTTTACTTAAATTTTTTTAAAATGTTTATAGGAAATATAATATATCTCCAAAATATTTAAATTTAAAAATTATTAACCATCCAACTTTTTTTAAAAAGGTAAAAATAATATTTTTTTTACTCGAATAAAAATAAAAAGTTAAAAAACAAAGATAACGACTTAAAAAAGAAGACTCTTTTTTTTGGATTTCAAGAATGGTGAAAATTTTGGGGGTAGAAAAATATCTAATATAATAAAATTAAATGTGGAGTTGAAGGGAAAAAAATATCATATTGGAAGAAAATGTGGAGATAAAGGGAAAAAAAAATATTAAAAATTTGGGTAAAGATTTGAGTCTCCCTTTATTTGGGTAAAGATTTGAGTAAACGCTTAATTTGGTGTGGGTATGGGTAAATGGTTGGAGAGAGTTTTGGGTGATTTTTATTCAAATTTAAGTTTAAGTAAAGATTTGGGTATGATTGGAGATGCTCATCCTTTCCACTGTGATGCGTTTGGTTGCGCGATTGCGCAGCGTTTGTGATTACAGGAAGCTGCATTTGCAATCGTGTAACCAAACAGGTTTACTGTAACAACTTCCTGTACACAGATTTCGGGCAAATAGTTTCTAAAAGCTGCGATTTTAAAAAACTGAGAAATTGAACTTTTTGCAGAATTAGTTTTAAAATCTCGATTCTCGCAAAATTAGTTTTACAATCGCGCAACTAAATACAAAGTTTATATGTTTCTCAAAGAAATATATGTTATGTCATATTAAATTCCCATGCATATATTCACTCATTCAAACTAATCATTTGAATATTTTTGCTTTTGCATTTATCAAATTTCAATCCAAAATCATTTTCAAAAGAGGGATTTTTGATAAAAGAGGAATATAACTTTTAGTTATAAAAAATTATTTTTCAAAAATCCAACAAACGTATGTTTGATTAAAAGTTTTTTTAAGTAAATTTTTTTTTATGTTTGTTAATATTTTTATTTTGAAATTTTAGAAATTATGTAATTACCTCAGATCACCATAAATATAATAAGATTTTATGATAAATACGAATTGTAGTTTATTAAGTGAAAAAATATGGAAGAAAAACTAATGTGAAGGGCTACTTTATTCACAGCAGAATTAATTGTTTTCTATAATTGGAAGGTTGTTATTCTCAAATATTTATCATAATTTATTTTATCCACTAATTTACAGATAGGTTCCATGTTTAATATCTTTTTTTATGTACAGGGATCTACTTTAAAAATATTTTTGTTGAATCATAAATTATCTTGCATTTAAGAAAATTGAAATGAAAGGTTGACATTATTATTATTATTATTATTATTATTATTATTATTATTATTATTATTATTATTCTATTATTGAGATTCAAGATTACAAAACCAAAATGGATGAGAAATAAAAATATAAAAAAAACATGCAAAAGAAAAGAAAAATACGTACAACGTTCAAAGTAAAAGAGGTATCTACCAAAGGTCGTCATGCAAACCGAGTGTAATTTACTCCTGAACTCAACCTCATTTGTCCTTACAATGTATGATATATTTCTTAGATAAATGATAGAATAGAGTGGAGTTCAGGAGTA